>JAKSZP010003187.1:0-59043 GCA_022478985.1 Massospora cicadina
CTATGCAATATTGGGAAGAACTTTACTTTATGAGTTGTGAGTATCTCAATTACGAGCATGGGAAATTAACAACTATTCTCAGCGCTTTACAACTCATCAACTATTGTGAACGTTGAAAGAGTGAATGAAACTTTGGTTTCAATATCACGCAAGATACCCACTCCTGATTCATTACATAGGGACCAATAGCTCCCAAGTGCATTAATGGCTTACAGCATGAATTTTCATTCAATTATTGAAAGTTCATCCTGAAAGGCCTTGAATGAAAGAGAAACTGGAATTTTGGCTTTATTAGCAAGTGAAGTTATCAGATATAATACCAAAGTGCCCAGGGAATTTGCTAAGAAGATAAACCCACAAAAATCTTCAACTTCAATCAGAGGCTATGAAAAATCTAGTCAGGACGGCTACAAGAGAAGGTCAAGCAGCAAATGAACTCACCAAATTTTACCTGCCTTTGAAAATTCAAATTAAGTCATATACAATCACAATTGTATAGCGCCCTGTGGAGGAAAATCAGATTATATATGGGTGGGCCATATTTTATAATTTATAAACGCAGGGACAAATACACAATCAAGTCCTTAGAAGATGAAGTAATTATCTACTGCGTACATAGTCAATTCTTACATAAGTTTACCTTGCCAATACACTTAAAGGGTGATGACAGAATTCGAGTTATCAGACATTATGTAAAGTATAGACCAGTTGACTCTCAAGAACAGTATTGGCGCCTAGACCTGAGAAGGGGTTAAAGAATCTAACTAGATTAGTCACACGGAAAGATTAGTAGTCAGTAAGGCTCAACCCAATATTAGGAGAAAATCCTTTGGATTAATTTAGCCTAATATTGTCAGAAAAGCGGCAAGTTAAGTTTAAACTGACCTGCTAGTCTGGATGCCCAAACACCCAATGGCAAGCCCAAATGCCAGAGGCACTACTACTATAATGATGTTAAATTGAGTGAGGAGAGATTTCACTAGCGAGCGCCAATAGGTCATAGATGTGATTAAAAATCAGGCAATGACCCAGGCTATTTATATCCCCACGGCCCGTGGGTTTTAAAGCTGGAAAAACAGATAGCAGAATTGGGTTTTAAATTTCATCATAGGGGAAAAAATTAAATTTAAGAACAGTTTTTCATCGAAAATAAAGATAAAAAATTCAGCCATCAATTTTTTCAGTGTTACAACTGCTTAAATAAATGATCATTTGGGTTATAACTTAGTAAAGAATAGAATAAGGGCCCTCAAGATTGACCTAACCCTGCGAACTTTGAGCGAGGGTGGAAGTTAATTCAATTAGAATTGACTTCTAAATAATTAGCAGCGGGCTGAGTCGCTGTCAGTTTGCCCTCAGATGCCCAGTTGAAGTTTTACCATGTTTACAAAGGTTAGCGTGATGGCGTCTCACCCAATGGGAAATGGGAACCTCCAAGGCCACCCAAAATAATGGCGGTCCAAGAGGGCGGAAATGGTTTGGGGTATCCACCTGCCCGCACCTGGTCATTTTGGTGTCCATTTGGCCAAGTGACATTCATCAAATGATGATTATAATATTTGCGGGGAGGGTTCAAAATTGTTGGCAACTTTTACGATGACCCAACGCCATTGGCGAGTTTCTCTGAAGATTTGACATTAAGCAAGTTTGTCTTAAAATGTACATGACCATTGGACTTTGTTTCCAATGTTTTTGAGGTAAGTTTTAGATTGGCAACAAATTTTCCAATAGCCCAATGCCTTTGCCCAATTTAACCAAGGATTTGACACTGGACACATTCTTCTTGATAGAGACAAGCCTGTTGGGCTTTGTCCCTGATGTTTTTGAAGCAGGTTTCAAACCAACAATGTTTCTCAATGGCCCAAAGCCATTGGCGAATTTTGCCATGAATTCAACACTTATTTCTTCATCTACTGAATGTTCATGCACATCAGGCTTCATTGTTGAGGTTTAGTGCTTCCTTACTTTGATTTCAAGGGCTTGTTGTCATTGACTTCATAAGAATCTTTATGCTCATGGGGGTGCTGACTTCCAAGGAACTCAGCACAAATTCCCTCAATTTTCTTTACTAATTTGGCAGCGGCAATTGTGGGAACCAGGGGTTAGGATCTTCAAGGGGAGAGCTGTTACCCATCCCTCAACTACTAAATGGGTGAAATCGCTCTGTGAGATGAGAGGGACAGCTGCCCTTCTCAGACCCTTTTTTGTAGGGAATGGGAACACTATCTGGTCTAGGCAGAGGGATGCTCCCCCAGATATCTAAAGATATCCCAAAATAAATTCTCGTTTAATCAAAATAAAGGATCATTAGAAATTCAGATGACTAATATTTAAGTATGCACCAGATTAATTAAATTAAGACAAGCCCACAAAAGATCAAGAATCAAGAATTTTATATCTCTTTCTGCTAAGCATCACTTTTCGAAAATCAATTCAGCCTGAAATTTAGCTCCACTAAAGAGATTTACGAAAAATATTAGCAAATATGGCGAGAAACCCCGCAAAAGAACCCGCAGGCTATGCCAAACGAGCCAGCACCACCCCAAACGAAGCAACCCTCGGTTACTCACCTCAGAGTCAACCAGAATCACCCGCTCTTAAGCAGCAGCCATGAAAGCAGGCACCACCCCCCAACCTGGAGCTACTCCAACTAGCGCCAGTTCACCTGATCGCACTTCTGCAACCTGCACGCCTAACAGCTCTGTGTGCGCTGCCTCCCACCAACCCGCTGGGCCCCCTCCAACCAAGGAGGCCATCACCCACGCTGTTTTAATGGCGTCTGCTCAGTTGAATGCAACTCAGCCCATCTAGACATTCACCTCCCCCATTGTGTCAGCTAATTCAGCCCCATCTATTAGTGCTGACGCCGTGTTTCTGGCTCCCTCCATGAGGGGCGATACCCAGCTACCTGGCCCCCAAGTCCTCAGATGTAAGGTTGGATTAGCCGCACATTCTGGTTCACTAAGCACCAAATTGGGACAATCTACTCTTCCCAATGAGGATTCGAATGGTTCGGATTTTGGAACTTCACACCAGTTCCAATCTCACTCGTCCCATTTAAACCCCATAATCGGCACTTATCAAGTCGGCACTTTATCTCAATATGCTGAAAACGACCAATTCACCAATCAGCCAATGAGTTTTGCCCACGAAATCACAGCAAATACTCGGGCTGAATTTACCCAAATAGATTGGGATGGTGATGAAACATCGCCCTCCTCCCAATTGGCTGGAGTTAATTCCAATCTGGATGGGCCTCCCCAATTTAGCGAGGCCCAACAAACCGCCCCTCAATTTAATATGACGCCACCAACTGCTGTAACATTCCAGAAACAAGGGAACTCCGCAAACTTGTCCAAACCACCAGCTCACACTCAACCTGCAATTGCAGCCCAAAGCAAACACAAACGTACCAAAGGAGCCACTGGGGCGTGGCAAAAACCTCTGGCACCAACGCTACCCAAAGCTGATCCCCGTGAAGTGGCGTTTATTGCTGATGTTAAGAAGAAATGGGCCGAAACTAGAGCGCAAAAAGATCTACCTCGCTCAACCCTCTCTCACGCAATTCGCCTTTATTATGGGCATAGCCCTGTTGAATTCTATACAGAGGATTACTTCTCATACTTTGCAGCAATTGCGGAGACATTCCCTATTAACACCACCATCCATGAATCAGTGGAGGGCCACTACATCGATGGGGGCTTCACTGAAGCTGCCCTTGCTGACCATGCTGCCACCCTCCAGGTCATTATTCCACGCGGATCTCTTCGCATCTCCCACACACGCTCTCACCTGGAGAAAATTTCATGGGTTACTTTTTCCAACCTACCAACGACTGTTGATCCTGAGTCTCTTAAACTGGCACTCCATCGTGGTTTAATGGAGTTTAGGTCTGTTCTTTCAGTGGACTTTAGCGTCCCCTCTTACTATGCTCTCACTCAAAGAGCTCGCACTGCTAGGGCGTCGTTCATCCCCTCCCCCACTGTATCCCGCAACATTGAGGTTATTCCTCGTGTGGCGGTAGTTAGCATGCCCTGAGATCTTCTTTGTCGACCCTGATCAGGCGCGCCCCCGGTGTTCATGGTGTAACGCCCTTGGACACTTGTATAGTGGCTGCATAGCTCGAAAACAAGCCCTCTTAGCCACCACCCAGGGGCCTAAACCAGGCCAAAAACGATCCCACGTGGCTGCAGCAGCAATTCCACAACCCACACAATGGGTTCCCGCTCAAGACCTGTCCCCTGAGGCCTTACGCCTAGCAGTTGAAACAGCTAACCCCACTATTGGTATGGGATACCTTCGCGCTCATGCCCCCCTTCCAATGGGCACCCCCTCCAATCTCCCAGAGTCAACTCCCTCTCTCACCAAGCGCAAGGCATCTCCCACAGGGTGCCCCTCGTCAGCCACCCCCACTCAGGGCTCCGCGGCACCCCCACCAACCTCCACCAGCGATTTATCGCATCAACCCTCAGCTCCCAATGGAGCTATGCCCACCAGCATGGACTGGCAACTCGCGGCCTGCGGTAGAAGTGCCACCTCAAAGAGTCCTACCCCAACCCTACAGTCCATTTCGCGCGGATCCTTTGCAGTGTTGGAGGAAGTGAATATGGACTCAGACTCATCAAATGGGGACACCGCGGAGGTCACCATTGAGCACCCTCAGGTCCTTCCCCTGCAACGGAGCGGGGCAGCATCCTAGGCTGGCTTACCATGTCCTCCGCCCCCCACCCTCTCCTTCCCCTCAGAACCCTCGACGCTCCTCACGGATTGCAGCCAATAGTCAAGCTAAAGGACTCAAAACTAGCCGCCTCACAGCAGCAGGTTTAAGCGCTGGCAACCCCCCAGGACATGGAGGGGAACAGCTATGAGTCCCCATGGCAGCACCCTGGCCCTGCAATCCATCAACGCAAATGGGTTGCGGGACTTTAAGCGGAGAGCCCGCCTCCTCCGAAACTTCAGGTCAGCACAAATTGACATCGCTGCTGTCCAGGAGCCCCATATCCTCCCCCACGAACAATCTGCATGGAATGAACAGTTTGGAGGCAACTCCTTCTGGACAAACCATGCCGCACTTATTGTTTTGAATCCCCGGGTTAAAACCCATTCTTTTTCACAATATCTAGGTGGCCGCCTCATACTGGCCAAACTCACCACTCCTGACTTCTCCTTCTTCGCTGCAAGCATCTACCTGCCTAATGCAGGTCAGGAGCAAAATCGGCTCTTGGAAGAGCTCCTCCAACTCAATCTCCCACGGAATACAGTCCTCTTAGGAGATTTCAACACAACCATAAGTCGCGTCCGTGACTCTTACCCCCCTGCAGCAAAGGAACGCCCTGGATCAAGTCGCCTCCAGGATTTCCTTCGCCTGAGTGGCTTTATAGATGCGCTTCCACCCTCCGCGTCTGGCCTAGGTTGCATGACTAGGATCCAGTATGATGGAGGAGCTTTCCAGTCAGCGTCACGCATAGATATGGCACTGATTGGCCCCCTGCTAATTGGCCGCGTCTCCTCTCCCATCTCTCGTGACAACCATCTGAGTGATCACAGGTCACTCACCGTTGTCCTCACCACCACACTTAGACCGTCGCGTAGGTTCTGGCCTAGGGTTGCCCCAGCTCTTCTCAACAACCCCTTCACTAAGGAGAAGCTGTCTATGACCATCCGGGAGACTCTCACCTCCCCCCACCCCACCTGCTTGACCACAAGGCTAAATGGGCGGTGACCAAGGAGGGCATCACCCGCGTTGCTTACAACTGTGCCAAAGCCCAGATGACTGCAGCTCGCGCCAGAGTCAAAAGGGCGGAAGCCAGAATCAGACATCTAGAGCGAAACTGCCAGCCTTCGCCCTCTCCCAGATGGTTGGAAGACTGGGAAGCGGCGCAGGAAGCACTCCGCTTGGAGCTCACACTGCAGGAAGAACGGGCAGCAAACTTTACAACATCTCGTTACTATGCTCAATGGGAACGCCCCACCCGCTTCTTCTTTCAGAAACAGAAAGCCCGGTCAACAGCGCAGGATATTACTGCACTGAAGATTGGCACTACAACCACTTCAGATAAGGAGGAAATCACGCAGGAACTACACCGCTTCTACTCCAGCCTCTTCCATGCCACCCAGGTGGACCCATCGGACATCCAAGACTTCCTGTGGCGGGCTCCAGAGCCGCCCATTGACCCACAGGCTGATGAGGCTCTACTGGCGCCTATTTCCATCCAGGAGGTGATGGAAACCCTTCTGAAATCCCACGGCTTAAAGCCCCAGGCCCAGACGGAATACCCTTTGAGGTGTACCTTCTGGAACCTGCAGTGATAGCCAGAACCCTCCGCGACCTCTTCGCTGCACTCTTGGTGAATGGCGAGGTCCTCCCCGACTCCAGAGGCTCAATCACGACCCTCATTCACAAGAAGTCAGACCGTGAGAACCTGGCGAACTGGCGCCCCATAGCGTTGATCAACACAGACCACAAGCTCTTCACGAAGCTTCTGGCCAACCGCATCACCAAATGGGTGTCACCTCGCCTCTCCCCATCCCAGTACGGTTTTATTCCGGGGAGGTCGTTATGGGACAACTATAATGACCTTCACGTGACTTTGACTGCTAACTCTCGTAAGGTGAATGGCTTTGTGGCTCTCCTGGATATGGAGAAAGCATATGATCGGGTATCCTGGAAGTATATTGATGCTTCCCTGGCCCGCTTCCATCTCCCACCCGCAGCTAGGCGCTGGATATCAGCGCTCTATGACCAGCTCCACACCAGAGTCCTGGCGCCAATGGGTTTTACAGTGGCAGTACCAGTTGGACAAGGTCTCCGGCAAGGGGACCCCCTGAGCCCTATCCTTTTTAACATCACCCTTGACCCCCTCTTGGCCTCCTTACAGGACAAGCTAACAGGGATTCTGGTCCCAGGTAAAGCCCCCACACGCACCATGGCATTTGCAGATGACACTGCCATTGCATTTGGCTGCCCTGGGGATGTTGCCCTCGCTGCTGTGACCATTGAGAGGTACACCAAGGCGTCCAACGCCATGGTCAACACCTCCAAGACAACAGTTGTACAGGTCGGCTCCCCCACCTTCCCCCACCATTTGGTATTGAACCTGAGCGCGGTACCTTCCGTCACCTGGGCGTTCTCACCAACCAACAAGGAGTTGCGCTAAAAGACAATGAGGACTTTCTCCTTGCAGCAGTTAACTCCAGGATTGCCAGCTGGAAAAGGCGGCACATCACCCCCAGGGTCGAGCTCTGATGGCCAATGTGTTCCTTCTCTCCAAAGTCTGGTTCCTAGCGCACGTCTGCCCATTCACAGATGCCTTTTATACGCGGCTCAATGTACTCCTCCGCTGTTGGATCTGGGACTCAAACCATCCACCAATGGCCCTCTCAACCATTGCCCGACCCTGCAATGAAGGGGGCCTAGGGCTTCTGGACACGCGATCCCACGCCACCACAATCTTCCTGAAGTTCCTATGGCCGATTGTCTGCTGGGACGCGACCCCCATGCCCCAATGGGCGCCCGCCCTCCGCCAGTCAGTGTCAGCAGCTCTGGGTCTTCCTAGAGCATCTCTGACCTCATTAGGGGAGTGGCTCACAAACCACCCAGGCCATCGCCTAAAAACCATCCTCATCCCCCTACTGGAACCAGGCTCTCCTTGCCCTGAAACGAGTAGGCGCGCGGATCCACCATGCCTTCCCATACAGAAGGGAAGGCCCTGGCCTCAGCCCACGTCGCCATGCAATTGTGCACAATGGACAAGTTGTCACAACTCGCCTCAACCCCCAAGATCGTCCTCCCATCCGCCCAAGACTCCTTGAGCTCCTCCCTCCCTCCGTGAGATTTGACCTTAAGGAATTGTAGAAGGACGTTTATCACCCCATCCTGTCAGCAAAGGTGTCTAACACCTTATGGAGGGTGCTCCACTGTTCATACAGGACAGGGGACCGGACTGGCCCTACCTTCCAGCACCGAAGCTGCCCCCGCTGTGTGGAGCCTATTGACTCCCACCTCCATCGTTTTTTCACCTGTCCAGGTGTCGCCGCATTTTGGCCAAAGGCCCGCGCGCTCCTCCATGCTCAGCCCTGGTCTGGACACCCTGTGCAAGACCTCATGTTTGAGCAGACATTGCCTGGTTGCCACCGACCCCTCTGTGTCCTCGCCTATGCCACAGCCATCTGGACCATCCATAACTCCTTCCTTCGTGCTGCCTTTGACCAGCAGGTGTGGACCCTTCCACACATGATCACCCACTTTCAGGTACACTTTGAGATGGCCCTGAAGGTCTGCACTATGTCGCCAACCCTCCCCCGCTCAGTTGTCACTGCAGCACGGCTCTGGCGCGCAAACCCCCCTCCCTTTCTCGATGCCTCCTCCCTCCCCTTCCCTCGCCTCAGGCTCTTATGAGCCCAGGCGTAATTCAATAAACATCAATGAATCCCCCCTTGGGTTGGGACCATCTAGTACTAAAAAAAGAATCAAGAATTTTCCAACAATCAACATAAGTGATATCATGTCTCATCCAGATTAGACCATTTATTTTACAATATTGCCCTATCAATTTTTATGATACAAAGCATCATACCTTCTGAGATGCATCGCATGACTTAAAGAATCCCTTCCAGATTTCCCCTCCATCAATTTTAATAATTTTTCTTTTTTAGAGTTTATACTGTTAAATGTGACATATAGAAACCCCTATTCTATATTATAATAGAGCTATATCTATTATCTATATCCTGTTTTTGTATTTGACTTCAATAATTTGAATTAGCCGCACTTACCATAGGATAGATACTCTAGATGACAGGACATGAATGGTAAATTTGCTCATTAGAATAGAGATATACTAATCATTCAGCTTAAATGGCTTCAAGTATCGACTGTCAGGTTTCTTGGAATTATCATCATTGAACTCATAAATGGGAGCCCTAAGGGGGATTTCCAATATCTTCTAGTGAGGTGGCATCTGATTGACGTATTTGATGCATTGTCTGTTTGAGTTAGTTCCTGTATTGAGAGCTCCTCCTAGAGATTGCCCCTGAATCTAGATGTCAAGGGCCCTTTATTCTGTCCCCATTTCTGGGTTGTGGGTGGTAGAATCTTCTCTGGGTATTGCTCAATTATTAGATTAAGTAACATTCTTATTGACATCTGGTTCTGTGATGTAACTACCTTTTTTCACCTTGAATCATGTTTTTGATCAATTCTTAAAGTTGGTTTTTGCTCTGATTTAGTGATAACACATGAGAGACTCAATCATTTCCATTGTGGTTATTCAGTTAGATCATTATTTCATCATCATGAGGTTTAAAATTTTTTAGCCATCCAAAGGTATAGTAAAATATTAATTTCATAGAGTTCTTGAGTGGAGTCTTTGTATTCATTAAGTGATTGCTGTAGTGTCTGGAGAATATTTTGCATGATATCACTCTGATTGTAGGGTAAATTTCTTGCCTCGCAGCATCTATAAAATAAACTTATCCAATTCCATCTGTAGAGGGTAAGTTTCCCGCACTTCAGCTGGTTTTGGGTTGAACTCTGTTCATTCCACTGAATGAGGAATGATCCGCTGATATACTTGCAGATTCATCTGTGACATTTGTCTTCCTGTTGCATAGGGCTTTGTGGTTGCAAGCCTGGATATTGGGACGGTGATGCTTGGTGGCGATTCTTCAACCTTTTTTAATCCTTGCCAACTATAGGAAGAGTTCTATCATGTGTCAGAACATCTGATTTCTGAAACTCGATTCTAAAGGTTGAAATTCAAAGGGCTTCTCATAACAATTTTTAGTATCTTAAATAGTTTTTTATTAGAAACGCTGGCATCCCTTTTATAGGCTTCCATTGGTAAAGAATTCCTGATAATTGAGGCTCAAATGTACCCCTGACCACCGCAATAATTTGACAGCCAGTAACCTTAACTTCAGAGATTCTATCATTATATAACTGGTCCAAAAGGGTGTATGAAAGATATCTAAAATGACGCCTTTAGAAAACTCATTTTCCTTTAAATTCTATTGCCAATGATGAGAAAATTACTAAAACCCCATCTGAAGAGTTTCCCATATGTACAAAGACGAGCAATGAGAATATTACTAAATTTAATGTTAATTTTTTAAAAATCCCATTAATTTTAGATACCTAAGATACATATGCAGCTGCACGTGCCAAAATGGTCATAAGAGCAACAGGAGCCACAGTTGAGCTCAAAACAGAAGACACACCAACACAAATTATCAGAGCTCCACAATATTTTTTCAGAAAGAATCCAGAAGATCTTGAAAAATTTTGAAATTGTACTCCGCTGCTCTGAAACTGAGTTGCAAATGCAAAATTGTCATATGAGAAGAAAAGATCTGTTGTAATAAAATTATACTTTTTTCACCCAAATCACTTAACTAATATATATACGATTATTATTCTTACAATAAAGTAATTTATTTTGCAGAATATGCATCTCTTATTGTTGTTTTATTTGGTGCTATTAAATTTAAAATATAGAAGATCTATTGTTAAAGGTTTGGACTTAGCCTTCAGGTTGTCAGAAGAGTTTGAGTGGAGCTCTGGTGTGCTTAGTAATGGCCATTGTTTTATAGAAGGCTTTAAAACAGCTGGACACGTTTAGAATCAAAAAAACCCAAGTATAGAAGAACAAGACCCGCCATATTGCTTGATGATGCATTGTGTGCTCAAAAGTTAATTTATCAGAAGTGGTTCAATTCTTTTCAACAGCACACCTTGAGCAAGCAGGCCACTCTCGTTAAACTGGTGCTCACTATAGGTGGCACTATAAAAAGATTCTAAAGAGTTCTATGAAGATACAAAGGAAGTATAATATGGAGAGGAACTCCCAGAAGATATGAAGCTGGAGTGATTGTACAAGAAGCATATCAATTTGTTGAGGTAAGAAGCTGGTTTGATGATTGGGCTAAGAAGAGTAAGATCATCACCAACGCAAGAATGGGCTAGAAGCTAATTCATTGAATCAGTTGAAAGAGAAAATGGTTTTCTAAGTCAAAAAAATGAAACTGTATAGAGCTGAAAATAATTTTCATAATTCTAGGAAGAATTGATGATTATTTGAATTTCTTTTCAAAGGACGTGGACAATATAAAATTGAAACGTCTTTCTTTCCTCAGACTAATGCTACTTTGGGAAAACGCTCTACTATTACTTTCAAACCAACGATGGTTTCACAACTTGATAGATAAATTAAATCTGAAGAAAATTTAAAATTTCTGGCCATATTTTAAGACTAAATTCACTCCTGACAAGGAGATTATAAATAGATAACCTTTAGTTATACAAAAACATCATGACCAAAGCCATAAACAAGCAGAAAACTCGCCTTTTTAAGTGATTTATGAGCATAGAAGCGCAGGAGGTTCTTGGAGACACACTTTGACCCCATCACACTTGGGCCAAAGTCAAGGAGTTCTTATTGATAAAAGTATAAGTGCACCGGATACTTAAGATATGAAACAAGGGTTTCTTACCATTAGTGTGAGGAAGTCTGAATCAATCGTGACTAAGAAAGTTGATTTACTTAAAGTCAAGATTCTTTAAAAAACTGGAGCCTTGATCCTAGTTAATGCTAAAGACCTTATATGATTAGTTCACTCAAGTCACACCCAAGACTCAGGATGCATATCACTTTGGACGTGAAACCTGCCAAATCTTAAATGCCATTAAGGAGGCATTAATTTAAAGCCTCTTATAAGACGAAGTCAACAAATTATACCATCAGCAACGCCACTTGATTATAAGCTGCTTACATTCCTCAAAGCTTTGAGGATAAGCCTAAGATGAAAGCTTTCAAAAAGTTACATGAAGTACTTAAAATTTTCCAAGTTCAATTGTAACAACTGCAGCAATAAATGCGCTTCTGGAGAATTTTATCATAAGCTAAAAGAAGACAACAAGGAAGAACTTAGATAGAAGGCCGCAGGATCAGTCAATAAGGGGCACACACCACACCAACAGATTTGATAAAGATGAATCTATATCATGGGTTAAGTCCGGATTCTATGTCACAAGAACCTTAAGCATAGTGTTTGTATCCTCCTACCCCAAACTAACAAAGGGAAGTTTGAGTTTGTAGAGTAGTTTATCTTAGCTCAAGATTCCAAGCCCACTCAAATTGTTACAAGTATATCAAATGGATAGAATCTTATAAAACTCACGTAAAGCAGATTGCAATTGAAGGCCCCAAGGAACTTCAGGATTACAAGAGTCCTGCATTCCTGAGGATTGAGGAGAGTTCAGTCAAAGAGTCAGTAAAATTTTATTATTGGCACGATTATTTTATAAGCTTTACAAAAGTGTAAGTCACTATACACAAAACCAAAGTATTTAAGTTCTGGATACTGGCTTTAGTCAACGTTATATCATCCGATCTCATGAAGAGACTGAAATTTGCACTGAGCATCAATTATCAGGCCATTTTCAGAACAGTTGGTCCTGAGTCAACAAAAACTAGGAGCTTTTTTACAATACTAGTGCAATTTGAACTCATTTTCATGTCTGCTCCGGGTGTGGCACTTAAAGCCCATTATGAATTTCTCATGGGGAAGAAATGTCTATTTGGAATTGTATAAATCATCAACTTCAACAAGAGATCAAACATTGTTCTCAACTTCAGGACCACAGGTGTAATACCTCATATCCCCAATAATTAGAGGCCAGGGGACTTGAGGTTTCAGGGTGTTATAATATAACTTTTATGATTTTCTTGGCTGAAAAGTCTTCACTCTATATGCTATGTCTGGAGTGGTATTTTCTAATTTATAGGCTAATTTTAACTTTTATGCGAAAATAAGAGAGTAGTTTTTATTTTAGTCCAAGCATCGTTATAAGGGAGTTTTGTTCAGTAGATCCCCAAGATAAGACCTAGACTCATAACAAGTTGGGGATTCAGTGTCAAATTAGTCGTTTTGTTCCAATAGGGGTCACTCGCCTCATAGATTGGGTTTTAACCCCAATACTAGGGTGTGGAATGTCATCAGGAATTGTCCCGTTAAGGGCTTAGCTATTTGGCTGACTCAGGTTTTATTCTCATAACTGACCTCATTCTAAATTTCCCATTCAGGTTGGAATCTTGACAACGCCCCCTCTAGATCTTGGCGTAGGAGGGAAAACGGATGGAGAAAGAGATTATGGACATGGTTTACTACTGTACCATGAACGACATCTACAAATTGAGTATTCATTTCCCCACTTATAAATGACCTTGTAAGCCCCGACCAGTTGGTACCCAATTTATTGTCATGACAGCTCAGGGTGATAATGGTAGGAAATAACTTGTTCACCCAGTTGGAAGGTGTGCAGGGGTTCATGTTTATAATTAAATTGGTTAGTTTTTCTAATGGTGGTAGCCAATAATTTTTCAGAAGTTAGAGCCTAGTTTCAGATGATTTTATTGGCAATGCTTCACATAGTAACTTCAGGGACGTCAGGGGATGCCTGATCTAAAATGGCCTGATCTCTGGAAGGCAAATGGTGATTTCTTCCATACAAATCCTGGAAGAGTGACATCATTATGATTCAGTGGTAGCTTATTTGATAATCCAGAATTGCACATGGCAAATATTGGGGCCAGTGAAGATGGTCATGGCCATTTTCTGAAGAGTAACCATTAGGGTACCATTCGCCCACTCCACCATTCCATTGGTGGCAGGATGGTAGGGAGTGGAAAATACCTGGGTACCATCAACTCAGTTAAATCTAACCAGTGATGATCAGAAATTTTACCCCATTATTGGAGAGTATTATGTGATGGTAACTGTCAGGATTCTCCCTGGTTTAGGTGAAAGCCTTAACCAGGGGTAAGGTCAATACATTAATACAAGGGGCACAACTCCCAAATGGCCCAATAAGATTGAGAATGGGGTTACTCTATGTTATCATCTGGTATACTGAATTCAGGTTTTACTTGTATTACTCCAAATTGAGGAAATATTTACACTCCATGTTCTTGAGTCATGTGAAGAGGAGTTTTCACTGATCCTGCAACAAGGGTGGCGAAATCCAATGAGGGTTCAAAACAGGCAATCAATCCAGAAGGCTAGGAAAGATCCTGAATAGATGGGGCCACAAATATCCTCAAGCACCATGTCTTCATGCACCCTATATATATTAACACCTTTTAATTTAATAAAGTACTTTTTCAGCAGAATATTATTTATCAAGTTTTATTTTTGTTTTATTTTATTCTAATGGACAAAGTCTCGTACAACCTTGCTACTAAAGTAGCCCCTATCTCTTGGCTGACCATAGCCTCAGCAGTCTGCCACCATATTGGGTTTCCCAGTGTTAGCACCAGCGAGCGCATCTAACATAAACATTATATCTGGTGCTCACTACAGGGGAGCTTCCAAGGCGCACCCTGAGGAGCTACCCTCAACCTTGGACGAAGAAAATCAATCTACAGTGAGCACTCCAGACACTGATCTTCTGACCTACCTCCTCTGGAATGGCCAAGACTCACTAACAGTGGGGACCCTCTTTCCATTGAAACCCTTTGATTTATCCCAGAAGACTTTGTGCACTTCAGAACTCCCAGTCATTTGAAACCTTTTCTTGACCTGTTAAGAGCACCTGAAGAATTTGAAAATGTGTTATTAAGCAAAAATGCCAGCATAATAAAGAAAAAGATTAAAGAAGGCAATATTTTATCGCAGGAAACTTTTCTTACTAGTTGCAATCACTTTTGCAACCTATTCAATTCAAGACTAAATCTAGTTTGATAATCTCACAGAGGAGATTAGTCTGCGCCCATGTCAGGGAGCAGTTGGGCAAGCAAGGTAAGAGGAGCAGGTGGAAGGCCCACGGCCTCCAACGTTCAAAAACGCCCTGGAGAATCTGGCAGAATAAACAAAAATCTTAAAAAACTGGCTGTCATGATTTCCCTGGAGATACTCGCATGGCAAGCACGATGCAACCAGTACATCAACACGCCACACTCCCAACCACTTTTGTCGGTGGAATTCAGAGTCCGCGTGTATCTGGACATCAAAAAACGGCCTTATGGAAAAATTTTGTGAAGATGTACACAAAATTTTCCCGACTGCGGTGTACGTTGCACCTCACTCCATGTCATGCGGTTGGCTGGACCTAGGTTTTGAAAGTAAAAGTGCAGCAGACAAGGCTGCAGTGGTGCGCATAGTGATCGACCTCCCTGAAGGGCAACGGGTCTGTCAAAACCATATGCACCAGATAACAAAATCAAACCAAATTTTCCTCACATTTGACTTTTTGCCTACTATGGTAAAACGTGACATTTTGGAACAACACCTGAAAGATGGTCTCGCCATATATGGCGAAATACAATCTTTCAAAATGCAACACTTCACGCTGATGCCACACCTGTGCACCAGCAAAGCCATTGCAGTTCTGACCCCAACTGAGGAGATCGTGAAGGACCTAACCCAGATCCCACACTCCACTTTTATTGATATCGCAGGGCATACCACACACCCATTCCAGGTGACCGTGGACAGCACGCCCCCCATTTGCACCCACTGTGACGCGTTTGGCCATAAGGCACATGTGTGCCCCATCAAGGAGGGCGTCACATTCCAAGAGCACCCCTCAGTGGCCATGGCCAATGGAGAGGCACACTACGAACCAACTGCAAGCACCAAGGAGGCTTTCCCATGGGGAGCACAAGGCTGCTACCTATTGGTAAAGCCTATCTCCCCGCAAGAATGGAAGAAGGCCAAGCAGGCCCATAGGGCCGCGGCCAAGGAAACGGCCAAGGCCACCACCGCTATCCCACACTCACAATGCCAGGAGGACATTGAAACCTTCGCGGCAAAAGCAATTTGGGAATCCATCAACCAATCAGATTGGGAAGCCCATGCTGAGCGGGCCACTCAATCTGAGGATCTGATAGGAGACTCAATCTCACCCAATTGTTGTACCCTAGCCCCAGTCAAAACTGACTTGGGACCTATCCCAACTGAAAAATTTTTTTGACCCACTCAATGGTGCACCAAACTCATCCGCACCACAAAAAATGTCCGGCGTCGGGAAAACAAAAAGTGAAGGCCAAAGCCAATGTGACTCTTTCCACAAAAATCAACAAAAACTCCAATAGCGTTGCTGCTAACACATGCACTGCTGTGAAAGCCCGTGGGGACCTTGAAGAGGCTGGTGGGCCCAGGGGCCCACCCCCTTGCACCTAAGGTGCGATGGGGGAAACCTTCACTTTAGGGATGTTGAATATCACCAGACTCAAGGCCTCCCCGTCCTGGGCTAGGAAACCGAGTTTTTTACAACACAATTTACCCGTGAATATCCTGGCCATCCAGGAGTCCCACTGTCCACAAGGTTCCGAGGAAACTTGGAAAACAATGCTCCTCCCATCCCTATCCTTTTGGTTGAAGCACTGTGGGGTGCTAATTTGGAAAAATAATTTTTTCAAATTCGTATCCTCAGAAACATTCCTAAATGGCCGAGTTCTCATCATCATCTTCTCATGGGCTGATGTAGCGCATGCAATCGTCAACATCTATGCCCCAAACAGTGCACACAAGTGTCAGGAATTTTTCTCATCGGTCAAATCCCTCCCGCTACCCCCTGATTCTTTCCTAGTCGGCGACATGAACTGTTGGCTAACCTCACCAATGGACTGGTGGCCTCCCTCACCCCACGCCCCACAGGGTCACATAGAACTACGCGTTCTAAAGGCCACCCTTGGGTTAATGGATGCGCTGCCGCAACATGCCCCGCTGCTCAAAAACATGATGCGTCCCCACATCCACAACGGCCAATTAAAGTCCATGACCCGCATTGACCTTATTCTAATGCTGGCGAAATTCCAACCCCACATCTCCCACTTCAAAACAACGAAAATGGAATTCTCTGACCATCAACTGGTCTCGATAACCTACCACCTACCTGTCACAGTTGCTAAGGCCCCACATTGGTGCAAAATCTACCCCCCAAGCTTGCATCGCCAGGATTTTCCACGTGGGTGGAAGAGGCAACTTTGGCAAAAAAGTTTGTTACACCGTTTTGTGCGGACGCCATTTCCACATGGGCAACTTTTAAAGAGGACACCATCCACCACTCTCGCCATCTCTCCTCCAGACGCTCACGAGCCACATTGGCAGTTATCTCACATGCTCTGGCAGAATTGGCACACTTGGAGTCCAACATTCCAGCTACAGGATACAGCCCTGCATGGGGCTGGAAGTGGGCGGAGGCAGCCGCCCACCTCAACGCACTCAAAAGGCAAAACATTGGGTTTGTGTTCAATACAGGGCCACATGCATCACAAAAGGTGACAAGTGCACCGCATATTTCTTGAAAAAAATTTCACACCACGCCAGAGTGTGGCCTGCACACAGGTGCAAAGATCGGATAATTCTATCGCAGATACACCAGCTGAAGTAGCAATCGAAATGCAAAAATATTACTTTGAGTTGTACCAAGCTGAACCAATTCAGCTGCCAAAGTGGCGGAATTTCTCAACTAAGCTCATATCTGCACCATTTTCTGATACCCGGAAATAATGAATTTAATTACTCCTAAATGAATTATGGACAACCATTCGCGGTGTGCCAAACCAAAAATGCCCAGGCCCAGATGGCATTCCATATGAGTTCTACAAAAAATATTTCAAATATATATCCCCACTTCTGCTTGCCTCACTTAACCAAAGCCTGTTGGAAACGCGCCTCCTACCAGGAGGACATGAGGCCTTTAATGTCACACTCTTCAAGAAAGGGGATAAGCTTGACCTAGCCAACTGGCGCCCCATTTCTCTAACAAACACAGACACCAAAATTTTAACAAAAATTATGGCTAACCGATTAGGGACTGTAGCATCTGCCACCATCTCCCAGAACAATTTGGTTTCATCCCCAGAAGGTCGATTTGGGATAACGTGCACTCTGTGGCTAACGTATGTCAGTCCACAGCCTCTGGGGCACTTGTATTCTTGGACCAACAAAAGGCCTATGATATAGTAAACTGAGAATACCTAAGGGCCTGCCTCCATCAATTCCGCCTACCCCTCGCTTCATCAACTGGGTGATGCTGCTCACGGAATCTGCAACAATGGCAGTATGTGGCCCTGGCTTCCTAAAGGAAGTAGTCCGCCCTCAAAGGGGCTTGCGACAAGGGGACCCCCCAGCCCACTCTTATACAACTTCAGCCTTGACCCACTACTGCAAAATTTGAATGCCCAACTCACTGGGGTCCATGTGCCAGACCAAGCCCCAGTCAAGATGATGGCATTTGCAGATGATTGTGTGGTTGGGGTGTCTAAAAATCAAGATGCATGCGCGCTTGAAGCTCTCATCCAGGAATATTCCCAGGTAAGCAACGCGGCACTGAACGCCTCCAAAACTGAAATCATCCTCCTTGGTCAGTTTCAGAACTGCTGGGCCCCAGCAATTAGCTCCCAACCTGGCCCATCTGCTCGCCCACGTCCACGCCTTACTAACTCAACACACACCGCTCCACTGGTGCTTTCCTTCATGCCAAGCCCTACCATAGGACCAGTGCGCCATCTGGGCGTGTGGATGGAGGCAGGCGGATACGCGTCAGCAGTAATGGAGTGCCGTATTCTGGACAACGTGATGAAGCGAATTGCCTCTCTCAGAGCCCACCCTACTTCCCTTACTGGTAGGGTTGTTTTAGCCAACTCTATGCTCCTATCCAAAGTCTGGTTCGGAGCCCACGCCATCCCCTTCTCCCCAAGCTTCTTCAAATCCTTGTATGCCTTGCTGCAAGGATTGCTTTGGTCAGGCTGACCTCCACCAGTGCGGCTAGAGGTCATGTTTGGCTCTCATCATCATGGTGGCATGGGCCTTCTTGACTTCAAAGCCCATGCTGCCAAAATTGGGCACCTGGATCGCAGCCATCACCGCTCCTACACTCCCATCCCAACACTGGTCCTGTGCATCCCGCTCCAACTTCTCCCGAGCCTTGAACCTCAACAATTTATTGAACCCCCATTCCCTGATGAAATACCTCGCATTACACACATCGGCCACAGGTCATCACGGTACAAAAACCCGCTACAAACGAATCCTACTCTCCATGCGGAGCGCAGAGTGGAGAATTCATATTAGTGGACATACAACCCAAAGAGGCCGCCCCTCTCCTCAGTTCACACAAGAGGTACAGGGGCTACCCATCCATGATGGCGTGATCCCCATTCGGCCCCATGTCCTATCCAGGGTGGACTACCTGGACATGATGAACATCCCTTATTCCATTGAGACCCAAAAAACAATCTGGAAATATGTACATCACCCTCTGTTGCAGCCTCAAGTCCGCTCCCATGTGTAGTGCTGCCTGAGGCGGGTGTATCTTACAGCTGAGCGCTCTAACGCTTTACACTCATCCTGTGTCGTGTGCGGCCAGTATGGAACGCTGTTCCACCGCCTGGAGAAGTGCCCCACCTCTAAAGTGATATGGCGCGAAGTTCAACGTCTGCTGGGCCAGGATCAAACGCATCCCTTCAGTCTGTCAAGAGATATGTTTGCTCTATCAATGGCCTCCTCCCTTCCACCCTCCCTCCATGCTCTGGTGGTTGCAATCGCCATGTGGACCATCCACACATGATTGTCTTAGATGCCATCGCAGGCTCCACCCCCACCCTCCCAGAAACTGTCCACAGATTCCGGTCTCATTTGGTGGACCACTTTCAAGCGTGGATGTTTGGATACCTCCCACCGCGTCGCCAACAGCTGGTCTCCTCCTGGTTCCCAGTCTGGTTCATCAAATCAGACCCCTTCCTCCACATGTGCGCAATAGTGGCTACGGCCCCTTCACACGTTCCCTCCCCCTCCCCTAAGTGGCGTTCCCGCTGGCAACAAGAGATAGCATCGCTTCTCTGGGGTGCCTCCCCCTATACTAAATTTATCTGTCCTGAGTCATAGTCAGAAGTGTCCGTCCCATGGTTGGCCTTCCTTGCAATAAATTTAAATTTAAAATTTAAATATTTTTTCACAGGAATCAAGCAACACGTTTCAAGAGGATGTGTGATTCTAGAGAGAAGAAGCTTTTGAAAATATTACACAACAGATTGACTATTGGACGCTAGGACCTGTCTACTGTGATAAAAAATTTATAAAAAAACCTGTTGTCTTTGAACAAGACCAAAAAGAAATTGGCCAAGCTAAAACACATCCTCCAGCTAAAAAGAAAAGATCAAAATAATCAGAGATCCTGAATTTTAATAAAAACAATTAATTTCAATACTAATACTAATATTTACCTAGGTATAAAAAAACGAAATCCACCTCTCAATGTCATTTCCCACTCTGCAGCTTCAGAGCAGAAAGTGGAAGCAAAACTCATAGCCAATTTGAACCCAATATACTAAGCAACAAATCAAATTTGGCCAGTGAGCCTCAACAACACCAAATTAATGAAATTAGAACAAGTTGAAAACTAGCTTCCAAACTTGAAAAGGCAGCAAACCCCACGAAATTTCTAAAGCCTCAAAAACAATTGGTGTACAATGCACAAAAACCACCAAACAAAATACCTGGGAATTACTTTCACATAATTGGTGACAAGCTAGATGACTCCCTTACAGAAAATTTAATGCCTTTCAACTTTAATGACTCCCCTCCAGAGATTGGGCCTTATATTACTGAAATTGTAGTATCATGATTACCAGGTTCAGCTCTCAGATTGGGATAGCGCTGATCCCAACAAAAATGAGGGCCCAACAAAGTGAAGCTCAAGGAACCAGCTAACATTACCTCTGCTACTAATGTCATTTTGTCAAGTAAGAGTTAATGCGTGTCAGTCACAATTGCATTATGCCTGATAATATCATCAAGAACAAAAATTGCGCCTCCCAAACAAGTGGCCCACTCAAGAAAATTTGCACAATGATCGAGCACAATGGCCAGATTCAGATCTTCACTAAGGCAGGTGGCATCGCTCTCGCCAATGCATATGGGCCCTACATTGGACAGTGGGACCGCCAGGGTATCAAGTGTGAGGAAAGGAATTCCATCACCCCATCTAACCAAAACTTCACTGGTTGCAATGATGGCAACCCTTCCACTTAAACCTTCGCCAGCCTGGTCTTCATCAAGCTCAAGGCTCCGTACACCCTCAAAATTGAGTTCTTCATCTACCTCAACCCTCAGGCTTTGACTTAACCCCTAGGACGAGGCTTGGGGGGCTCTATTGGGATTTCCCTGGTTTAGGTGGAAGCCTTGTCCAGGGGGAAGGTCATCACATTCATACTAGGGGCACAGCTCCCAAATGGCCCAATAAGTTTGAGAATGGGTTTTGACTCGATGTTATCAGCTAGTATATGGATCTGGGGGCTTACTTGAATTACTCAGAATTTGAGGAATATTTACATTCCCAGTTCTTGAGTCATGTGAAGCGGAGTTTCTACTGATTCTGCCACAAGGGCGGCGAAATCAAATGAGGGTTCAAAACAGGCAATCAATCTGGAAGTCCAGGAAGGATCTTGTTAGATGGGGCCACAAATATCCTCAAGCACCATGTCTTCATGCACCCTATATATATTAACACCTTTTAATTTAATAAAATACTTTTTCAGCAGAATATTATTTATCTTATTTTATTTAAGTTTTATTTTAATCTAATGAACAAAGTCTCGTCCAACCTTGTGTCTAAAGTAGCCCCTTGTCCTCTCAGCTGATCATAGCCTCATGCAGTCAGCCACCATATTGGGTTTCCCAGCGTTAGCACCAGCGAGCATATTTGGCGGAAACCCAATAGCACCCAAGCTGGGTGATAATCTGATTATATAAGAAGGTGGCAGTAGCTTTTGCTGAAGCGGAAGGTAGCGATATAGCTTCAATCCACTTAATTAAATGACTCACGGCCAGGAGGAGGAACTGGTGACCATTAGAGGCTTGAGGGAGAGGTCCCACAACATCAATGCTAATAGTATGGAAGGGTTCGCAGGGTATAAACACTGGATGTTGTGACTGGGGATTAGGTCCAGATTAACTTTGGCATACCAGGCAGGACTTCAATGCACCTTGGATTATAACAATTGTTCTTTCTAGTAACATTGATGCTTGGGCCACTGGTAGTTTTCTAAACTCCTCTGTGGCCGGCTTGCCATTAACCATCCAAAATGATGTCAGTTTGCTCTGAAGGTTGTAATAGGGCACCCTTTTTGGGACACAAATTTGCACAGTTTACCATTTTTAACTTAAAGACCCGCCATTTTTTGCTAATTCCTTTTGAAAGGTCAAGGATTCATCTTTCCATAAGTGCAGTTGAGTTAGGAGGCCATTAAATCGATCCTCCTCAGGGGCAGTTAAAGTTAATATTGGCAGCCAGGATAGGCATCTGTATTTTGGTATATGGGCCCTGGTCGATGGATGATTTAAAAGTTGTAGTTTTGAAGTTTTTACCCCATTGTTCCAACCTTCCATTGGAGTCATTCATTTGTGTAGCCATCGCAGGGGAGCATGGTTATTTTTTTTAATACTAGATGGTCCCAACCCAAGGGGGGATTCATCGATGTAGGGGAGCATGGTTATTAATTATAGTGAAATGACCCCATATAGTTAAGGTTGGAAGTGCTTAATAGCAAATAATACCGCAAAGCATTCATGTTCTGTGACGCTATAGTTTCATTAAGATCTGGTTAAAATTTTTCTATAGTAGGCGATAGGAATGTTTACCAAGTTATAATCATGCTGAGATAGTATAACTACAAAGGCTATATCACTAGCTTTGGTAAAAAGGAGTAAGGGTTTATCAAAGTTGGGATGTTAAGTAATGGAGAGTAGTAGAGAGAGACTCTTAATAGGTCAAAGGCCTGAAGTTGCTTTTCTTTCCACTGAAATGGTATTCCTTTCTTCAATTTATACAATAGGCTTGGAGGTATCATCAAAATGGGGGATGAACTGGTAATAATACCCCACCATCCCTAAGGAAATTTGTACGTCTTGTAGGGATTTATAGGGGACATTTTGGAAATGGCCAGGACCTTGTTGTCCATCGGGGATATTCCAGATTTACCTACCTTATTGCCTAAAATCTATTTCATTATGAAAGAAGGAGCATTTTGACGGATTTAGTTTTAATGAGGCTTGCCAAGACCGCTGGAAAATTTGTCTTAAATGATCTATATGTTTGGTAAAGGTTCTCAAAAAATGGTAATATTGTAAAATAAACCATTACACAAGAACGTTTTAAATCACCTAAAAGTCTATCCATGGCGCGTTGTAAGGTAGCAGGGGCGTTATATAACCCCTGCAGCATTCAAGTTGGCTCAAAAAATCCTTTATTTGAGATGAGGGCACATTTTTCCCAAAGTTTTCGGTAATAAATTAACTTGCTAGTACCCGCTGGCAAGATTTATAGCCAAAAATAGTGGGAACCTGACATCAAGCATATAGAACCATCTATACGCGGCAATGTATAGATGTCTTTTTTGGTTATTGAATTGAGTCGGTTATAATCCATGACAACATGGTGACCACCATCTTTCTTACAAACTAAAAGAAGAGAGGAAGTCCACTGGCTTTTAGAACGCACAAGTAACCCAGCTTCCAACAGTTGCTGTAGCTCTAGGACCACTTGAGCTTCCTCAACGTTGGATTTTCTATATGTCTGATATTTAAATGAATGGTGAGCTTCAGTCACGATTTGGTGAATAACCCCAGACATTTTTCCATAATCACTTGGTCCTAAAAAATATATTGCAATACTCCTCAAGGAGGTCTTTGACGTTCTGTCACTTGTTAGGGGTGAGGTTGTTACCAATTCTACTTTTAACCAGAGCTATGGTGGGTAGGGGGTCAAACCCCTAAATCTTGTAACTATCCAAAACGACTCACATTGGCAATATTCTTGATAGAGCATAGTTTTACGTAAGCATAGGTGCATACCAAGGGACTTGGATGGTTTGATCCATTAGATTTCCTAATAATATAGATAAAGATTTCTCATAAGCAGGATACAAAATCCCAGGGCAGGTAAATGCTTCTTTGATTGAAGGGTTTGGGTGGCCACTTAGCTCAAAGATTGGTTAGGAGGGATTGAATCATGATCCCCATATCCACAATAACTTTTGAGCCAGAGTGTATTGTGATAGGATGAGGGGCATACAGAAGGACCCCATTTTTGGCATCCACAGCCTCAGGGGTAACTCAGTTTTGCCTCCCAATAATTGATATTCGACCTTACAGATTGAGGACGGGTATTTGAGGAGGCATGTTTGTTTTTTGGGGGCTCCTTTACCTTGTATGGGGAGTTCAAATATTAATGGGATCTAATACCCCAATAGTGAATAGTATTTTTCTTTGTGGTTGATGCAGTTAAACTTCTGTTTTAGTTGGACCCCAATAAGCAGCTCATAATTATTGTTTTCTATTGCAATAGAGGGGGCTGTAATTAGAAGCTTTTGTAATTGTAGAGGTAAGGCGGAATGCGCCACAATTGCTTTAGTCATCCAGCTACCACTCTGTCCCATATTCAGCATCATGAATCAAGTATGGAGCCATTTTTATTTTCTGGATAATCCTAGAGGATATAACGTTAACTGGTGAGCTGGTATCAATTATTTCCAAGACTTTACCTATTGAATGACTACCTCTACTCAAACCACTGAAGAGCCAAACTGAGAGTTAATGGCTAGTAAGCTTTTGTGGGGGAGCTGTAGTGAAGCAAACAGGGGATTTTGCCGCGGCCAAGCTTGGGGCTGTTCGATGCTTTAGAAGAATTTGTCAACCAGCGCTTGGCTTCTCATAGAGGAACTGTTTTCAAGAGTTGATGGGGTAACTGGCCAACATAAGACTGGGGAAGATGAAGATCTTTATTTCCTTGGATAGAATTGGGTACATTGATTTCTGCAGGCGTTGCTAATACAAAACAACCTGAAGTGGTGGGGATAGAGCTAGAGCTAGAACAAGGGTCTTGAGGCACTTGATTTCCATCAGCATAGGGAGCCTCTTGCCCTATATTGACTGATCTTTTGCTGAAGTATATTGAAGGGCGTGGCAAAAGTCTATAGTGTAATATGGTTCTCTTGCCATGGGTGCAGTATAATACAGGTGTAGGCAACTTGGAGGTTTAACTGCTAGTCCTTGAGACCAAGGCTTATTCTTATGATTATTAAAATTAGTGGCCCCAATAGGTTTGAGTAGGCCGGCTGGAATCTCCAAAATAGCTTCTTTAATATGGAGGATAGACGTCCAGTTAGACTTCACTGCTTTGTGATAAAGTAGAATGTTAGGCATGTTTTTAAAAGCCGAAAATGAAGCAGTGATAGCGTCATCTTAAGTAAGACTTTTTCCTGCGACCAACGTTTATGCTTCAAGGTACAAACTATGATCAAACTCAGTGGCAATTTCCCCATGATTAAAGCTTATATCCATAAAAGTTTGCTTTTGTGGGACTAAGTTAAGTCTCTCCCAACTTCTTGACGCAAGGCAGTTTTGGCGTCATACCAAGTCTGGCTATGCATTAAGTGAGGTACCATAGTGTCTTGAATTATGCGACTAAGACAGATAGTTAGGTGTTTGAGTCGCTGGGTGTCAGTGGCTTCTTCCATAGCATTTTTATAAAGAATAACTAAGTGAAGATGCTCCCTTTGCCTAGGACATACTTCTCTTTGAATGATGTTTTGAATGTGCTGCTGGGGGGTCAAATGCCGAACAATGTGCACTGACATGAGGGGGACTTTTTCACTTAAAGAGGAACTAGTATTAATGAAAGTATCATAAGGGTGGAGGACGTCCACTTTATTTATAAGGTGTTAATATCCTCAACTATCAAATCTATTCAATCATGGGTGGCACTAAGGGCCAACTTGGTGTCAACAAGAGGGGATAAATGCTGAATTTCACTTTTGAGCTCAGTAGTTGAATCTCAAAGTTCTAGTTGGTGTTGTTCAAGGGCAAGGATTCGTTGCTCCAACCCATGCATTATAGTGGGTAATTTAACCAAGAGTGTAAGACATCCTTAATTTAAAAAGAGATTGGTGTTCAAATTGGTATTGTTCACTTTGTTTTTCACCGTGAACTCAGGGTGTACCTGGTAGGAGCACCAGTTTTGTTGGGACCATGGGTAAAATACCTCATATCCCTTCATAATTTGAGGCCAGGGGACCTGAAGTTTCAGGGTGTTGGAATATACCTTTTATGCTTTTTTAGCTGAAAAACTTTACTCCAGATGCTATGTCAGGAGTGGTAATTCCTAATAAATATTGGCTAATTTTGCATTTGAAATTGCAAAAAGAAAAGAGTATTTTTTTATTTAAGTCCAAGCATCGTTATAAGGGAGTTTTGATCAGTAAATCCCTAAGCTAAGATATAGACATATAACAAATCGGGGATTCAGTGGTAGGTTAGTCATTTTGTTCCAATAGGATTCGCTCGCTCAAAGATAGGGTTGGTACCCTAATACTAGGGCATGTAATGTCATCGAGAATTGTCCCCTTTAAAGTGCTTAGCTATATTGATGACTTGGGTTTGATTCCTGTCACCGACATCATTTAAATCTCCCATTTGGGTTGGAATTCTGACATCAACTATGAGATGTCATATATGTTTAAAGACTAGCTTAAGAAGGAGAGAAGAAAAGATAAATTGTCTGGTCAAAACCAAGCATTCTATTTACATGTCAGTTTCACCCTGAAGACAAAGGATACAAAGCAACAATCACATAAGTAGAAGCATAGACTGGTTTTGTCTTTGTACGTCAGCAAATAGATGGACCTACTGCCAGATGCACAGAAGATTAAGCTGGTCAACATCAGTATTGGGATAATGGAACATACGTTACATAATATCTACTGTCCCAATAGAGTTATAGACATGGAATTAGAGCGAAGTCTGGATTATATTGATTAACATACCAAAAAGTAGTTTTTACCACATTTGTAACATTCTTAAACACACTGTTAAGTTTGAGGAGAGTCAAAATATTGCTAAAGAAAAGATGTACTCTATGCTAAACTAAGTCAGTTCAAGTCATTTTTGGTCAAAGAGATTGGGCTGCAAGATCCAACTACACAAGAAGAGCTTGAACCTAACAAATTCTTGTATCAGTATTCATATGCCTTCAGCAGTGGGACCAAATATTATGGCCTTTGCAAGAAAGGAGTTTACAAGTTTGACACTAGATGTGCTATACCCTTCTAAAAAGCCTTACTGACAATACAATAGTGAAGAAGAAGTCATCTCAAAGGAGTTATAACAATTTATAGATGCAGTCCTGTTATGCCCCTCCAAGAGTCCTTGAGCGTAGCCCCTTCTGCTAGTGCAAAAGAAGGGTGAGTCCCACCATAACTCATAAAGTACACAATACTTAACTACCTGACTAAGAGAAAATTTGTATACTTTATCGCATATAAAAAATGCTTTGAAATAACTTGGATCGTGCTTTTTTTATAAATTGAACTGGCAAGTGGGTGCTATAGATGAGGCTGTCACTAGAAAATTAGAAGAGTGCGCTGATTACAAGCCAAATATTTTACAAACTAACAAGTATGCCACAGTATTGTTAAAAGACCCAGCTAAATCTCAGGAAAAATAAATCATATTTTGAGTTCTAGAAAATGTCAAGTGTTAGAATTTCAGTTGAACACATTATCCAACCTATTAAATGATTAATTAATTTGATGATTTATTACAATTGTATATCTTGGTAAAGGTCACTGACTGAATATAGTCTCGTCAGGAATTATCCCCAATGATACTGAGCATGAATTGATGAGGGAATGTTAAAATTTAAAGGGTTCTTGATTATTATAGGCTGATAAACCCTGAAATTAATTAAATGCACAGGTTTGTTGTTGTGCAATTCTACACGTTTTCTGATAGTAATATATATTCATTTGATAACAGTATGGAGACAATTTCGTAGTTGTAGTAAGTACTAGTATTGGGTCCAGCACTTGACCATTATTTCCTCTCAAAATACTTAGGATGTCTTCAATAGGGATTCTTTCCCTTATACTGCCTAATCAGATCCATACTTTTTTTAGTACTAGATGGTCCCAACTCGAGCTAATCAGATCCATACTCAAATCCTCGTTTACAGTTTCTCTCTGGTGACACACAGTCAGCAGCAATCCCCAATTCAGTTCAGCTACTCTTCTCTGGACTCAAGGCTGATCCTTATTCTTTATCCTAAAGAGTCTACCAATTAAAGCACACAGCAATAATTTCTTTGAGAAAGAATAAAAATCAAAATGGATTCTGTTAAAAGGTGTGTATATGTATAAGTCTCAGTTTATTCATATATTTATTAAGCGAATTCTTAGGGGAATCTATAGTGAGAATCCAGTGCCCAACCCTCAGTTGGCACCTCATTGATAGAACGGCAGACAAAGCCAATGAATTACCCATCACCGTCTCATTAGTGATGGTCTTCCCCATCCAGGCTAGGATTCCATCATTGGGCATCTTCAAGACCTAAAATGGAAAGAGTTGGAAAACGCGTCCCTAATGTTTTCCTCCCAATCCCAGCGAACCAGCCATATTTGGCAAGCGACCAGCTTTAGTAATGGGACTTTTTACCCGTTAAGGCAGGTCGCAAAACAACTGATTGATTTACTAGTTGCAGGTTGTATCACTCGCCTCACAACTTAATCCTTAAATTCCCAATTAATTAGTGATGAAACCTGACCAAACCCAAACAGTACACTTATAGTTAGTCATTGATCAACTATCAGATGCCCCTATTTCATCAGCAACTTTGTTTGACGAGATCTTAAGCATTCACCCAGATCAATTCCAGATGTATCCAACCCAGCAAATAACCTAAAATCCCCCAAACATTAATACCTTAAAATCAGGGTCAACTGATATCCAATTCACTTCACTTTAGGGAATTATCTCCTAGCGACCCCTGGTAATCTAGTTGGCTAGGAATAAGGGCAAATATCCTTTCACATCCCCCTCTTGCATAGATTTCCAGTGAGAAAAGGATCAGGGAAGGAGAACACCACTTTGCACACTTGGTTAAATACTTCATTTGTTCAAGCAAAGTACATTCAATCTGTACTCAACGCTGCATGGGGTGACCTTCGGCATGTGGCTCTCTTCCTCTTCCTCCTTGCTACCACAAACTCAGATTGCAGTTCCCACAAACTTCTGTCATGCTGGACTGATCAATTTAATCATGTCAATAAAAATACCAGGATACCTTTTCCCCCATCAGGGCATATGACCCGCTGTCATATTCATGATTCTTGGTCTGGTATCCATGATTTCCTGACTTTCTCCTCATCCTCAACAGGAGATTCTTACCATCAATGTTCATTTCACGGCGCAATAGAGAATGCTATTTTTATTCGCCCTTGTTATTTTCACATAATAACCTCTTGGCTCATATCATTCTTAATTTTTCTCTGAGGAGCTTATCTCATTAATTTTGGGATTAATTTCTCCGTAATTAGAGCTTAATTGATTTAAGAGTGCATAAATTCAACTATCATATAAAACCAACATCCCCCCTCTCATCCAGCTCATATGTCGAATTCTGAGCCTTGGTACCAACAACTGCTTAATAGCATGTCTGATAGTGTCTTTGGCTCTTCCAGTTGATGAGTTGATCTGCACACCGGAACCTCTTCTAAGGTCCTTAAAGGACTCATAATCCCTTTCAAGTACCCAAAGCCAGTCCTTCCATGGAATTACTGGAAACAGTAACCAACCCCAATAAAACCAGGTTAACAATTGTCTCAAACAACTCGTGTCCAATCATTTCTCTGTTGTCAATTTCTGAGTTAGATTTCAAAAAGCTCCTGGATTGGCTCCGTTTGCAGATTCTCCACCATCATCGGACTTCCTGAAGCAGTGCCCTCCACTCTTGATCGTTCATTCTTCACCAGATTGGACTTGCTTTTGAAGTTCCTCTTCTGACTCGGTCAGTATTGCAAGCCAGATGTTTTGGCCACTGAATTAGCCATTGTACAGCGTACATTTTGAACTCTCCTAGCAGAATTAAAGGCCCAAATAACTGAGGCTTTGTCCATAGCTCTAAATTCTTCAAATCTTGAAAACATCCTAGATTGAGATGTTTCTGCATATGCTCTTTGCTTTGCCACCCAAGTTCTTTGAAGTTGGGCCGCAAAGCTTCCAGCCTCTCCTGGCCTCCATCTCTCCTTCTTCTTCAGCTTTCAAGAAGCTCATTGCTGTTGTCTGCAGGATGCCATTCACTCCTTGCATGACTATCTCGTTTCTGGTGCATCCCATCGGTATCTTCCACTGATGGCTTTGATAGGGGGCATGATTCAGCAACCCCGCCTAGTATCCCATGCTTGATGCTGGCCCATATGTCCAGTGTTTTTAATGAAGTTTGTTGGCAAGTTCTCAAGACCAATTTTCCAGCTTTAGTGCCATATCAAGATTTCTTGGGGTTATTTTTTGACTTTTCTTCTTAATCTGTTGCTTCCCTCCCTGCTCTGGATTATTGTATTTGGCATGTTCTGACATTTCCATTTCTCTTCCACTAGTCACTTTCTCACAAGGATCAGCATCTGCTCACTGAACTTGGTTTTGAGTAGGTCTATCCCTCACTAGCATCCGATCTCACAGATTTTAATGGGCTGTTTACTCCCACTGTGATCCATCCTCCCTCCCCCAAGAGGCAAGATAGGCAGAATCATCCCCAAATCAAGGATAACCAATGAAAATAATATAAAAATATTTCTTTTTTATATATGGTTTTTAATATATATATTTCCATATTATTATGAATCTCTTTTTTTCTTCTTTTACTATGGGACTTGTCCTTTTTTGGTTCAGAAGTCCATCTTTTTTATTTTATTCCCTAAACTTTTTCCTATATATACTTAGACCTACCAGTTTTCTATGGTTCAGAGGTCTTATTTTTTAAGAATTAATCATCTAGTTTGGTTCAACGGTCCTTTTTTTAGTTTTTACCAAATCATCAGGACTTAACCATCTCAAAGGTTCAGCGGTACTTTGCAAAAACTTTTTTTCATTATTTCCTTCCATCAATTCACTGTTGAAAATATTTAGCATAGACTTGCTTACAACTCTTTCATCAAAAGGTTCTTGAGAGTTTAGGCGTCCGTTGCCATCTTGGCAATAATCTTTAATGGACTTGATCACAATACATCCAAATTTTTTTCTTCTCCAAAAACCATGTGTATCACAATAGGCAGCTCTTTTGCATATTCAGTATTCTGATAAGGCCAGTCAGCTCTTATCATCCGTCATTTTTGCTTGAATACTCCTCTTCAAAGTCATATTGAATGCTTGCAATTGCATTTTGATCAGATATTTTTCAATCGGTTCAGGTACTGCTCAGCACTCATCCTTAATGTTGGTTCCACCACCAAATATAAAATTGGTGGCAACGTGACCTTTCTCCCATATAGCAATTTAAACGGCATTTTTACCCATTGTCATATGATGACTGATATTGTAGGTGAACATCATTGAACTCTGATACGTTACCCACATGGAAGTTCTTCCTGCGACCAACTTCCTCAGCGTCACAGCCAGTGTTCCATTAACTCATTCCGCCAGTACATTTGTCTCCAGTCAGTAGGGTACATTCATGACTCCTCAGATCCTCATTATCTCATTTAACTGCGGGATCACATAAGATGTGAAATTCGTTCCATTATCGCTCAACAAGGCCTGCAGGCACATTGGATATATACTTGATCTAGGATAAACTATGCAGTGCTTTTAGCGAATACTTTCGCTAGGGCCTTCATTTCAACCCATCTTGTCAGATGGTTGATTGCAATTATGATGAATTTGACTATCCTGGTACTCATGGTTAATGGCCACATCATGTCAATGGACACTGTATGCCAAGCAAATCCAGGGTGGACCAGTCTGCATCTAGTCATGTTCTTGTGCGGCTTGTGCAGCTGACACTCCACACAACAAGCCAGATAATTTGCCACATCATAATTAATGTCCTCCCAGTAGTAATATAGCAAATGTGATCAGTCATCTTCCATAGGGCCTCCATGCCCATAACCTTATGAGCAGCTTAAATGATAGCCGCTCATGCTGATGGCTTTGGAAATAGTAATCATTTCTCGTCAATTGTCTTGAAATCTTGTACAATTATGGTCTTGGTGTTTTCTATTGCTTTTCAAAGTGCACCTTGGATTTCTTGGGGCTCATTCCCAATTTATACCGTTGACCATTCTCTGGAATAACTCATCCTCCTGCTGGTATACCACCTGGACCATTGGTAACCACGATAAGTCATTTCATTCTGATGAGAAGCCCCAGCTCAGTGAACTATCTCATAATCATAATCCTGTAGCTTTAGTGCCCATTGGGCCAGTCATCCTTCTGGTTCTCATAAATTGTGCAGCCAATGAAAAAATGAGTGGTCTGTCACCACTTTGAAGTGCAATCCATGGGATATACACCCAAAACTGCTTATAGTCTAAATGAACGCAAGGCGATCATTATTAGAAATACAGTATTTCCTCTCGGCAGCTGAGAGTGTACGGCTCACATACACCACCCAATGTTCATCCCCAAGTTCATCTACTTGGCTCAAAATGGCGCCGATCACTGTCAATGAAGCATTGGTTTGTATTATAGATTCTCAATTGAAATCCAGATATTTCAAAATCAGAGAATCTATTAAGTACTGGCGTAACTCATTGAAGGATTTCTGGGCTTTTACACTCCAAATAAATCCTTTTTTCATTTCCTTCAAATTATGGAAGAGGGCTTGGAGATTCTTGCAAATCCTGAATGAATCTTCTATATATCCAACTATTCAAGGGACACTTGTATATCTCGGACAATCTTTGGAAAAGTCATTCGCTCTATGGCTTTGATCTTTTAGGCTTGTGGCTGCAGTCCACTAGAGTTGATTATGAATGCCAGAAATTCTAACTCTTTTTCTGAAGAAGTGACACTTCCTCAGCTTAATCTTCAAGTTGGCCGTGGATAGTCTCTTGAAACTCCCCCAAGTGGTGCAAATGGTCAGTAAACGTCCTCTTGAACACATTTATATTGTCTAAGTACAAAAGGACGCTAGACAACTTCAAGTCATTTAGTATGGCGTCCATGACCCTCTGGAAAATAGCACATTGCACAGAACCTGGGGCATCCCTGTCAGTGATAAAGCCCCTGCGCAGTGATAATCGTGCATTTCTCTTGGTCTTCTCTTGACAAATCGATTTGCCAATATCCTGATATTAGATCCATCATGGAGAAATACTTCGCTTCTCCTAAACAATCTAGTGCATATTGAAATTGGTAGTGGGTAAAATCCTTCTTCATAATCTTGTTCAGCTTTCAATAATTAATCACCACCTGATTAGAGCTGTCCTACTTCTTCATGATAAGAATTGGGCTCACCTAGGGACTTGATGACAGAACTTGAAGCCCATGCTTCACTACTTTGCTGAATTCTTTCTCTACTACTGCTTCATCCGCTTTCAAAAGTCATATTGGTCTCATCCTAATTAATAAATTTTCCCTGGTATCAACCTTGTGGATTAAATCTCTTGCGCATCCCAAATTGTGGTCATCCTGGGCAAACACTTCTCAATACTTGTCAATTTTTGAACACCTCCTCCTGCTGTCTGTCCATCAGATCAGCGAGTCGCTCTTGATCAACCAATAGATTGATACTCTCAGTCACCCCTGCTGTTAATCACATTTCATTGAGGGTTCCAAAAAAGTGGAATTTACTCAATTCAGCTGGTGGGATTAGGTGAATATATGCAATGATCTGATTCTTCTCAATCTTCATTGGTTTTTCACTTAAATTTTTCAGGAGAACTCGAATTTCTCCATGGCCCAGCATGATTATTCCAGGAGCCACCCAAGACTCTACTCTGGACCTCTTCCAGGTGCTTCCAACTTCCACATACAGAAGCTCTGGTATCTCCAATGTTAATTTCATGTTGACTATTATCTGTGATCCTGATGGTATGGTTCTCGCATTCTTGTTCCTCTGCAGAATTCCCCAATTTTCTAAATTTTTTGCCATTTCTCATCACTTCTGGCCAACTAGTTGGTACTGAATTGGGACAATGCCATCATTGTATATCAGGTTGATTAAGTTAATTCTACTAATCAGGGAGCTTCCCCATTCTTCTGATAAATTAATGGTAACGTCTGATCCAATATGGTCACATATTATTTTAAAGCTACATTCAACTCCATATTTTCATAGAAATTCTGTCCCAATCAGAATATAATAATTTTTGTTTGGCCAAAACTATTACTGGAGCAGATACCACCAAGGATCCAGATCATTGTGGTAGTGCACTATACGCTCCACATGAGACGGTGGCCTTTGGCACAGCTGTTCCATATTCTTTTTCATGTTCCAAATTGGGCGAGATCTTCATCCTCTTCACCAACTTGGTCAAAACAACATTAATGGGCGCTCAACTGTCAAAAATCATCCTCACCCGTAGTTGATTCACTAGTATATATACATATGTATACTTAGATTATTGTAAAATAGTATTTACCAAGTGTATAGTGGCAATATTGGCTGAATTGAGAGTGTGAATTATTTGCGCCAATACATAAGGGAAAGATTGCTTGATTGAGCTAAGGAGATTGACATGTTTGCCTCATCTAATCTGACTTTAGTCAATTCTTCTTATTTATCTGTGGCTTAAATCTTGTCTGCCAGTTATTGGTCATAAGGCCAATCAACTTCCTCGATTTATTTTGGGGATGATCTCCTTTGCCCCAGATTTTGTATATCCGCATTCACATCCAAATTAACTACTTGATTCAGCTGATCCTGCGCGTCTTCATCTACAAACAGATCACTGATGGCTATTTCATTCTGATAATATTGCGAGGGACAGTTTTTTCTGCAGCTTTAGACTTTTCCCCATCTTAGTCTCAGGTGCTTTTCCCACCTCCTTTGCAGGTGCAGTCTCTTTCACTTGGACCACGTTGGTCTTGTCTTTAGGTTTCTTTCAGTGCACAGCAAAATGTGCTTTTCCTCCGCACTGGTAACAGACTTTCTACTTCCTATTGATCCGTTTAAATACTTTAAGCTTATTTCCCAGCACAGTTCAGTTGTTCATCTCCTAGCTCCCTCACTACCCTTCATGGGAATCAAATTTCATACTAGATTCAATTTGAAAATTCTATTTGAGACATCAAAGGTAGCTCTCAATATTTTCAAATTGTCCACCATCTGAGAGGTGGTAACCTCCATTGTGAACATGGAAGACATCATTCAATGCAAATCATGGAAGGTCCAAAGGGCGTCTTGCAGTGCAATTTGGGCATCAAATCATCCAGCACTTTCACTCCAACCAAGATTTGCAATTCCGAGGTATAAATGATCAGCAAAGCTTGATAAAGATTCATCTTTATGGAATTAAATGCCCTTAAGTTCTTGCTTGCACTTTAAAATGCACGTGGGGCTTCCAAATTTCTTCATAATGGCCGCCTTGTCCTCTGCATACGACCAGTTGTCCGCCTCTAGTTGGGGCAACATTAGGTTTTGACAATTGGTATCTAGGCAATTTATCACCATTAATGCTTTTTAACAATCGCCAAATCTGTACATTGTCATATTAAATAATTGGAAAAATGCAGGGGCGTTATCCCAAAGGCAAGTTGAGAATTTTGGTGTTGCTTTAAATTCTTCTGAAGTTTCTCTATCCACCTGTCTTAGTTTGACTATTCAGCACATGGGGAGCAATTTTGGGCGTTATCTCCAAAAAATGCTATGAAAGCGGACAACTTGTTTTTTGGGGTAGTCTTCTTTCCAACTGAAGTCCTTGGAGTTCTTTCTTCTTCATCAGTTGTGCATATGGCTCACATTCGCATTTTTTCGTCTTCAACTCCTCAACCTGCTTAATCAGCCACTCTATATCTGAACTGAATACTCTTAAATGAATGCAATCCGCTTCACGCTCTGTTTTCAAAAACAATACTTCTCAAACTAAATACTCTTCTTTTTCTTCAGTGATGTTACTTTTCTAAGTAACTCATTTCTGAAATTTGCGACATTCTCAACCCCTTCCTCAATCATGGCAACTCTCTCCTCCAAGGCAGCAAATTCTCAATGATCACCGAGTTCAGGCATTCTGGTTAACGGTTGCCAACTCCATCCATAGTTTTCTTATTTCATTCTTATATTAATCACGTCCTAGTATCTTCTACTCAACTACACCCTGTAGTGAGAACTAATTGTTAAAATTTATAGGGTTATTGACTATTCTTGGCTGATAATCCCCAAATTAGTTAACAGCACAAGCTCGTTATTGTGTAATTCTCCACGTTTTCTGATAGTAATATATATTCATTTGATAACAGTATAGAGACAATTCCATAGTTGTAGTAAGTACTAGTATTGGGTCCAGCACTTGACCATTATTTCCTCTCAAAATACTTAGGTTGTCTTCAATAGGGATTCGTTCCCTTATACTGCCTAATCAGATCCATACTTTTTTTAGTACTAGATGGTCCCAACTCGAGCTAATCAGATCCATACTCAAATCCTCGTTTACAGTTTCTCTCTGGTGACACACAGTCAGCAGCAATCCCCAATTCAGTTCAGCTACTCTTTTCTGGACTCAAGGCCTGATCCTTATTCTTTATCCTAAAGAGTCTCCCAATTAAAGCACACAGCAATAATTTCTTTGAGAAAGAATAAAAATCAAAATGGATTCTGTTAAAAGGTGTGTATATGTATAAGTCTCAGTTTATTCATATATTTATTAAGCGAATTCTTAGGGGAATCTATAGTGAGAATCCAGTGCCCAACCCTCAGTTGGCACCTCATTGATGAAACGGTAGACAAAGCCAATGAATTACTCATAACCGTCTCATGAGTGATGGTCTTTCCCATCCTGGCTAAGATTCCATCATTGGGCATCCTCAAGACCTAAAATGGAAAGAGTTGGAAAACGCGTCCCTAATGTTTTCCTCCCAATCTCAGCGAACCAGCCATATTTGGTAAGCGACTTGCTTATTTAATGGGACTTGTTACCCATTAAGTCAGATCACAAACAAACTGATAGATTTGCTAGTTTCAGGCAGCGTCACTCGCCTTATGACTTGATTCTTAAATTCCTATTGATTAGTGATAAATCCTGACCAAACCCAAACATTACACCTTATAGTTAATCATTGATCAACTATCAGATGCCCCTATTTCATAAGCAACTCTGCCTGAAGAAATCTTAAGCATTCACCCAGAGTGATCCTTAATGGATCTGACCCAGGTGAATAACCTAAAATCCCCCAAACTTAGTTACCCTAAAATAAGGGCCAACTGATATCTAATTCACTTCGCTATATGGAATTATCCCCTAGCGACCCCTGGTAATCTAGTCAGCTGGGAATTTGGCAAAAGTCCCAACAGGAAACAACACCCAATAGTAGAATTATTACAGTAAACAATTTAATATCTGGCAGCGGCCACCAACTAAAGATATTCTTGTCATAAATCATCCCCAATGATATTAAGCATAAATTCGATGTAGGAGAAAAACCAATATTCATATTATGGGGAATCGTTTAGAGCAAACAAATGGGGAGTTGCTGGAAACTACCTAAGCGTTCTAATGCTTCTGGTAATTGGTAGGATCACCATTGGCCAACACAATTGTTTTCAAGTTTCTAAAACCAATAAATTGGTCGCCAAACATCCGAGGATGATGCCACTTAAGAAAATTAAGTCAAAGATAACTGATGAGATTTGGTGCCTAATCTTGAGGGTCAAACCATAATAGGAGGGTAAATAACTCCCAGCGGACAGCTGTAAAGTTATGTGCCAATATTACTATAAAACCCCCAAAATAATCCCTAGTAAAAGTAGATTAAAACTTGATAACAACTTAGCTGTTTTACTTTGGTTGTATAACACTATTCTTGTATAAGAGTGCAAGGATCAGATATCCTTTGGTGTTGTTATCAAGTTTCTGCTTGGATCGGCGAGAAGAGAGTAGTGAAAATGTTCCCTATTAGTATCAAAGTAGCTTCAAGATGAAGAAGCATCAGTCGCATTTTGGATTTTCACTCAACGTGATTTTTGGGCAATCAACCGTAATAATAGTCTTTATACTATATTGCCCATTTTATCAATTTCAATTAAATCAACGCAAGTGTTCAGGAATCTGTGAAGTTGAAATCAGGTCGCAGAATCAAACTACCATCTAGCAGCCCAGATTTTGACATCAAATGTGCTAGTCTTTTAAAACAACATCATGTTGTTCATCATGACGTTCTAGGATCACCTGGCGCACCTAAAGATATTTTTCACTTTCTAAGAGAGATCAACCTCAAACTGAAGAGAAGCAATTGTTCGTTTCTGAAGAGCCAGTTTGGTAGCCCTGGTCATGAACTATACCTAAGGGTAATAAAATCCCATCTGGAATGGTTGAAGCTATTTCCATAATATTTTCACCTAAGTGAATGAGAAATGTATAGGTGTTCCTGGGCATGGTAGGATACTACCACCAATCATGCTGAGCTTCATGGACATCACTAAGACTCCCAGACCTTCTGAACAAAGGAGTACTATTCATTTGGAGCAAGATCAATAAGATACCTTTAATTAACTCAAACAGAAGCTAATGGAAGCCACAATCCTGATACACCTGGAAATTTCAGTGACCTTCTATGTTTACACTGGCAACAGCAATGTGGTTTTAAGGACCACTCTTAGTGCAGTTGGATGAAGAAATAGTAGATTTCCCTACAGAGCTCTACTTGAAGACATTTCTAAACAGAGCGCAATTACACTTTATTACAGAGCGTATGTTCCTAGACATGATCAGAAAATAGACAACTTCTGACTTTAAAACAATGGCTTACCCTACAAGGTAATAATAGACCATTCCTGACTTAGATAATTGACAAACATGAAAAAATTTATAAGGAGGATTTGTATTATGGTCCTTTCAGTTTCAAGGTTACAACTTTGAAATCCTGCACCGGGAAAGAGAAGCACCTGACAACGGATAGCTTGTCACAATTACCAATTTACCACTTGCAATCTCACAAGGGCAATAAAATATATGCTCTTATAGGACTACCAGAGGAGGAATGAGTGGAAGAAGGCGATGCATTGAAAAAGATACTGATGATTTGTTTAAGAGCTATGAGATCAGAGTAGTATAGTTTAAAAAATGATGCAGGAAAAATGATTACCCTACGTGAAGTCAAGTGAAAAAATGGCAACAATCATGGAAGGACACTACCAAGTAGGTCACAGAAGGCTATAGAAGATATACTGGAATCTCAAGAAGAGATTCTACTGAGAGGCATTTTGAAAATATCAGTCAGGGTCCTTTTATATGTATTTAATGCACCCAATATAGTCTTCTCCCTTATAAGTTCATATATCAGCCTTATTACTTCTGGCGGTATTAGCTAAATCCACCGAGTTGGTTGCACAGGATAATTATCACTGAGCAACAGAAAAGATGATATTAATATCGTTGATCCTTAAGAAAAACTTATTAATAACATGGAGCTATCACCCCAACTAACACTTTATATATAAAATGCAACATATCTTGCTAACTGTAAAACCTCCTCCATATCATTCTCCCACTTAACTCTTGCCCTAAGTATTTTTAGTCAATTCCACTCTTCCGCTTAGTAATCTCCTGTCATTACATTTTTTTATTTATCAGTATATCTTGAAATTTCGGCAGAATTCCCTTGATTTGCTGAACTATTGGTACTAAGATTGATTTGCTTCACATCAATGTGATATTCCACTCAATCTCAAGGCTCACCTTGACTCATATGCTATGTTCCGCCAGATATATGGCTTATCGCCCAGTCATATCAATTTTCTTGACTTTACACCCCTTGACTGAAAAATAAGCTCCTATTGCTTGTATGCTCAGTCAAACTTTATGTGTGGACTCAGTTGATAAACCACCTGAGGGTTCCTTAATGATGAGACATTGATAGCAGTCGTCTCAAATATTTCAAACAGGCCAGCCCAAATGTTAGCAAGCTTGTTCTTCCATCCAAATCATGTTGGTCGTGGAATAAGACATGGTCTCCTACAGCGAACTGTGGGATTCCACTGCATCTACTTTGGTCAGCCTCCTGAATGAAAATTTTCTTAGCTTAGCTTGAAGAATATTCTTTTATTTGTAATTTGATCAGCTTCTCCGTTAAATTAGTCAAATAATACTGCAGTTTTACACAGCCAGTATCCTCCACACATGAGTAAAGCAGAGCAAGTAAAGCCGGGTTTCTACCATAGAGTAACTGAAAATGACTCTTGCCAGTGGACGAGTGGTAGCTGATAATATATGTAAAGACAGCTGTGGGTAGGAGGGTACTCCATTCAGAGGGTCAATTTTTCATAATTTTGCGGAGAATGTTTACCAATGCTCCGTTGACCCGTTCCACCATTCCTTTGGATTCTGGATGATAGGGTGTAGTCAAGACCCCGCAGATTGCCATCAGTTCATTTAATTTGGGCAGGATATGTGAAGTGAAATTGGTTCCGTTGTCTGTTTTGATGACCTGAGGATTTCCATGTCACTGTGTTTGACACACTCCATTATGAACCTGGCGGTGGTGACAGCCCCCAAATCATTGATCGCCCTAGCTTCCACCCAACTTATCAAATGATTGATTGCTATGATTATGTACTTAGATCAGTCTGCGCCAGTTGAAAAAGGCCCCACCACATCAAGAAAATGGTATGCCATGCAAAACGGGGAATAACCAGCTGGTATGTGGTCTTCAGATGGAAAGGTTTCTCCACTAGGCACTGATGACAAAAACTAATCATCTCCAGCATGTTATAAGACATACTCTCCCAATAGTAGTGGGGTCGCAAGAACTCTAACGTTTTCCACAACCTATATGCCTTACCACCCTATGTGCATCCAAGATATTCGCTGGCCTGGAAGAGTGTTTTGCGAAACTCTGCGTCAATTCTCCAATCTGCTTATATAGTTCCCCATCATGTAAAAAGGTATCCTGTCTAAGCTCATCTAGCACTTTGATCACTTGTGGCGGCTCATTGTTATATTTTCCCACCACCATCTTCTCATACATATTGTCAGCCAAATCCGCTGTAATGGTGACCATTGGTAGCCATGAAAGACAGTCTGAATTTTTATGTTTTGCCCCCATCGGTGTACAGTCTCAAAATTATATGCTTGGAGCTTCAATGCCCATCATGTGGGCCATCCTTCAGGCTCACAGAGATTAGCAACAGATGCAAAGGTGCATGATCTGTTACCACTTGGAATTTCATCCCGTGGAGGTATACCCAAAACTGTTTATATGCATATATCACCGCTAAGCACTCCCGCTTGGTCACAGTATAATTCAGTTCATGAAAGTTTAAGCTTTGGCTACAATATGTGATAGGGTGCTGCACCGACATCATCCTTCTGAGATAATACTAACCCTATGGCGGAAATTAATTCATCCATCTACACTATGAACTGGTTTTTGAAGTTGAAATATTGCAAAATTGGCGCGCTCACCAATGCAGTTTACAGGACCTCAAAAGCGATCTGACATCGTTCAGTCCAGTCAAAGATGGCATTCTTCTTCTATAACTCAAAGAGCGGTACCCAATACAAATGAAGTTAGAAATGAACTGCCTTTAGTACCCGACCATTCCCAAAATAATTGGTTATCTTGCTTATTACCTGGCCAAGTCACCTTAATTATAGCTTCCACCTTTGCAAGCTGGGGTTTAAGATCCTTTGAGTCCACTATGAAACTGAGGTATTCTAATTGCTCCTTTAAAGAATAAAATTTTTATGAAACTTGATCTTATTGTTAGCTTCAGCAAGGCGGCGGAACAGTTCTTCCAAATGGTCCAGATGTTCCATGAAGTTCCAAGAGAACACATTGATATTGGTGCAGTAAACTATGGCAGGACAGCTTTAAGTTACCTATAATCGTGTCCATTGCCTACTGAAATGAGCTGGGGAAATTACATAATCTTTAGGGCATATGCGTAGGTTGGAACAACCCTTTAAAGGGGATTATAGTGCATTTTTTCCATTCCACCATTGGCAACTCGATCTGCCAGTACCCTGATATCAAATCCATGCCATAAAATTAATTAGCCCCTTCTAGTCGATCTAAAGCGTTGTCAATCCATGGGAGAGGGTAGGAAGCTTTCTTTGTGATGGTATTATGCTTCTGGTAGTTGATAACATCTTAGTTAGTGCCATCTTTTTTCTTCACAGTAAGCACTGGTGATGCTCATGGACTCTTGGGTGGCTCTAACATCCCTTGTTCAATAAATTGTTATTTATCATTGGAGACAACCTCTTCCGCCACTTTTGAGTGCCAATTAGTTGTATGAATGGGGGGTGATCGCCCATATCCACCTGATGCACTACCCCCTCGAACATCCCAAGTCAAGGTTGGTGGATGCAAATATTCCTCCGTAATTTTCAAACAGGGCCATCACCCTATCCTTCTGTCCTATGACAGTCCAGTTAGCACTTTCCTGTGGACCCTTTGTAATTACATAAAACGCGGTTTTTATAAATAAGTTAATATCCTCCCAATGGCCAAAATTTTTTGAATGCAATGAACCTCTTCATTAGGGGTCAGGTGTAAATAAACCACCACTTGTTGTCTTTTGATCATCATGGACTCCTTCTGTAGGTTTGCTATTAATACTTTCACTTCCCCGTGCTCTGGCAATATTAACCCCAGAGCCACCTGGAGTTCAAGCTGTGATAGGTGGTAGGGCCCCATAATCTCCCCATATAAACATACTGGAATGTCAATTTCAAGATTCGTCCCTAATATGACCTGATGCCCAGATGGAATGCTTACAGTGCTCGCAGCTTGCAGCGGAATACCTTTGTACTCATAGATCTGGTTGGAGAGGGCTATGGTCCTCCGCTTCATCCGCTAATATCAGACAGGAATCACCCCATCACTATACACCAAATTGATCTGAATGTAGCGGATCAGGTCCTTTTGGACTCTGCTAGAGGTAAAGTAAATGGGGATTTATTGTCTCAAGATACTAATGGTTTCTTCCGCCATATTGACCATGGCCCCAAATCGCCGCATGAACGCATTTTTGATCAACATGTTGTATTTAATATCCAGGACCACTGAAGGAGCGGAAGTCTTAACTGAGACATATCTCATAGGTAATGCATTGTAAGGTCCTTCTAACACAGTGCTCCGTGTCCTAGGTCCCATACACTACTCTATGTTCCACATCAGTCTTCAGCGGAAGCTTAGCCACGAGATTGGTGGAGATTATATTAACTGGGGCACCAGTATCTATAATAAATCAGTTTTTGTGTTTGAACAAAAATAATACAGTAGGTACACTCCAAATAAGAAGAAACATTGGTGTTTATAACGTGATATCTAAGGGCTTTATGTTACCAAGTAAAGTGAATATACCCACACCAACATGAGGATACTCCTGGGCGATCTTTTCATCTGGAATGGCTATGTTAATCCACACTAGTGAGGTGACGTCCGTTGAGGCTTTAACATCAATTGTGCCATTTTGTTCAAGGTTTCTTCAAGCATACAGCTTTTGCACATCTCAGCAGAACTCAGAGCCTGAAAGGTGATGGTCGCTCTCTTTTATTGAGGCTGGGGTACTGTGCGGAAGTTGTTGAAATAATAAGTCGTCAGGTCGGGTACCAGGACCAACGCAAAGAGACTCATGGGAATTGTCAGGGACAAATATTTTTGGATTAGCAGCATTAGAGCTCCCATTTATTACTCTTCACGAGCTTTTTCCTTCTTAATCAAAACAGATGGCACTGAATGAACATTCTGGTTGCCTGGGCATAAACTCCATAATTGCCTTTTCTGGCTGCACAAGAAACAAGCATACATAAATGGCTCTTGTCTATGGTTTGCGCCTGAAGTTCCAGGTTGAGAGTTAAACAAAGAATTGAAATTAGGCCAGGGATGGGCTGTCTTGGCGTAAGGAGGGTGGAAAGGATCCGCCAACATATTGGGTGGTTGAGTATTGCTCACAGGATTATATCTGGGTCGTTGTGGTCCATTTCCTGATGATGCGGCCGCAAGCACATGACACTTCCACTCCACTTTGGGAGCACTGAATGTTAAAGAGAGACGGCATAAATTGTTAACGATCTGTAAAAGCTCTGCATCTTCATGAAGGATGTTGATCATCACATTGTGCAGTTCTCAATGTGGCTTAACAACTACAGTCATTGCTATGCTCACGTCCTCGTTGGTTAATATATTTGCTCCCACTAACGCATGAGCTTCAGCCAAAACTTCTCAGTGAAAGCCACAAGGGACTCGTTTCCTGTAGAACTGTATAGTCAGAAAAGTGGCCTTGTGCTGCTCCATCTTTGCCGCGCATTTCAAACAGATAAAACACAGTCTCCTTCACCTTTTGATATGTAACAAAACTACTTTGTAGGTAACAGATGACCAGGTCAGAGTTCTCAACATCCAGAGTGAATAGCAACTGTTTTAATTTATGCCAATCTGATACTCCTTCCACAGCAAATTTGAACCATTTAGATATCCGTGCATGTTCCCATCACAACTGAAAGATGGCAACTTCTTAATTGTACAGATTCCCCAGACTACGTTCTTCAGGCGCAGGGACAGACGGAATATGATCATAATGGTCAAGGGGAACATTCCCTTGTGGGCACAAATAGGGTCATGTAGATGGATGCGAATCCACTGAAGTGGACCAAGAAGAGGTTGGATTGTGGGGAGGAACTGCCGTGACCCACAGGGGGTACTCACTGGCAATCCATAGCATTTTCTCCAGACTTGCCACTGACTGCACCCTTCCCTCCCTTACCAGTCTGCTCAGCAAAAAGGTCATAATTATCCACTCATCTTTGACCAAAATAGCACTGATACTTGCCATCTTGCACCCCCCTGTTATAGCACTTCAAATTCGTTCTGTAATTCGCGGCAGAATTCCCACTATGTGTCCAGTTTACGCTCCATTGCATGAAGCCATGAGAGGACATCCTCCAATGTGCCACGCATTCTCACGTTCTGCCATCTGGTGTCACGCGATTGTCAGTTCACCTCATTTACTCGATTAACTATAGTGGCTCATTCCTGCACCAGCTCCCCATTGGCCCATTGAAGGTTATCCAAGTGCACTCATGTACCAATACACTCCACCATCTCAATGAATGGAAGAGTAATGTATTGGCCCTGAAGCCTGACTGGCAATCTCCAACTGATTAATCCAATTAATAAATGGCTGTAATCTGAGGACGCCAAAAACTGAACTAGTCATATAGTTTTCTGTCTGCTGGTTACTTCACTCAGTATGAAGTTGACTAAATTTTATTGCCACGTAGTCAGCATTATCATTCATCTGCCGCTCTGCCAGGGTAACCTGGTCCCTAAACCAAGCCACTTCTGTTTCAATCCCTTCAGCCCATTCCGTCATTTCCACCATACAGCGCTCAGTGTAACTACCCAACTTCATAACATCTCGATTTCATTCAACCAAAAGCCCACACTAGTCTAACAATTCTCCTATTACTTGGGGTAACTCATGATTCAAATATATAACTAAATCATCTAAGCTATGGTGGATTTCCACAATACGACTGTCCATGTGCACTAGCGCTCCCTGGATCTCTGAGAAAGAGTGGTCAAGGTGGTCAAGTAAGAGGCGATTGGCATTCTGTTGTGCTTGGACAATGCTCATAAACCCTATTAAAATTTCATATGACCACACTATCCAACCTATTGATCGATTAATGAATTTGACACTAAGTTATAATTGTATAGTTCTAGCAACAGTTGCCAACTTGAGAGATTATTGGCGGGAATTATTCTGATATTAATGAGCACAAATTCAATAAGGGAATAACACCTAATAGTTAAATTATTGCATCAAGTCATCTAATATCTTGGCCCGGTTGCCAACTGATGAGATTAATGTCAGGGATCATCCCCAATGATATTGAGCACGAATTTGATGAGGGAACGACACCCAATAATCGAATTATTGGGAATTGTTCATTTTGGAATGTATGAGGAGTTGCTAAAAACTACCTAAGCATTATAACGCCAGAGGTAGAGGGTAGGATTGTCATTGGCTAACACAGTTGGTTTTTGAGTTTTTGTGTGCCTGTTAGGGCACCCAGTGCAGGCAACTTTGCGGGATGAATCCCAGGGTAATGCCCCCCGCTGCACTGGGGCTGCGCGAATCTAAGCACCTCCAAAGTGTGCCTGACCGTGGGTGGGGTGGCTCACACTACCCCTAAACTGACATATTCTTCACTGTTTGGTATACCAGGTAGCAAAGGCTACCCAGCCAGTTCAGATATATGCCTCCCATCCCTTGCTGCGAGGAATGAGACCAGACTGACCCCCAAGTAGGACTTACTTGAGGAAAGAGGTTGTCATAGCTTTCTACAGCTATTTCTAGCTGTCGCTTGACTATGGCCTGGTAGCTGGTTGCCTGGATTCCTTCTGAAGGGAAGCAACGCTGGTTTCTGGAAAGCCATAGACCATACATCACCTCCACCATATCGTGCACCAGACCCTGAACCCCTCCTTGTCTGCAAGCAGACTTGGTGAGGCATATGCAGTCAGGATCTCTGGCCATCTCGCATGGCCAGAGGATAACTTAAATCCTGTTTGGTATGCTTCATACCGAAGGAGAACACTACTCCACTCAGCATCCGCTGCCGGACACTCTGTGAAGATGTGTTTTACTGTCTCCTCCCCTCCACACACCTTACAGGCATACTGAAGATCATCCTCCTTATGTTTACTCCACTTATGCAGAGTCGCCCCAGTGACCAAGATGTTGCTGCGGAGTTGGAAGAGAAAGTTCTGAACTATATATAGTCCAGCATCCCTAACCCTCCTCCCCCACAGGTCCATCAGGCCAGGTCACATTTTGCAAGTGATCTGGACAAGTACATCGAGCAAAGCTCTCTGTCTTGTAGCTTCTGGAACCTGGCGGTTGTGAAATCTGAGAGGCAGACACCGCTACCTCCCCCACCTTGAGCCAGTCCCGAAGGATGAAGAGGCTTTCCCATCTGGAGTATCTCCAGCCTTCTCTTCCTCGCGGGAACACCCGATGATATTTCCCTCCACAACCTTCTTAACGGGCTTCCCAGCCTCTAATGCAGCCAGAGAAGGAATTGCTTCCCTCAAGCAAGAAGGCAGATCAGTTGCTTCCACAACATCTCATGCCTTCTTTACCAGCACCTTGAGGTACTGGCAACATTATTAGCTGCTTCCACCCTTAGCACCCTCCGGCCATCGCCATCAAGGAGGTCCCCCCTGTGGACCGCCCCAATAAAGTGCTTGAAGGCCTTGCGCAGACAAGGTTCCATCTCTAGTCCCCAAGTTCCTCCCCAAAGGGGAATTTCCCAGATCCTCTCAATGGTCCACTCTCCACCCTCTAATCTACCCTTGCTGCCCGCCCAAGCTCTAAAGTAATCCTTCCAGTAGCCTGGTAGGTTCCCCGCGCTTGGAATGGCCCCTTTATTGATGCCTCAGCTAACACTAAGATCCTTGTTCGAACTGTCCTTACAAGCCTTAGAAAGGTAGTCCTCCAGTATTGGATACCAACAGATGGATTTTCCCTCCTGAGCGACCTGTGCGATCCATTTCAGATGCAGTGCTTTGATCATACTCCCAAAGTTAATCAGACGATTCCCCCCTTCTTCACCTCCTGACACAAGTTAGAGTAACTGGTTTTTGACGCTCGCCCTCACCAAATGAACTGGATATTGACCTGTATTCTTCTGATGGAAGATTCCAGCAGTGGAACAAATCTGGCAATGTACCATAGTCTGGAAAGAATGAAAGTATTCATGACAATGGCCCTGCCCAGATAAGATAAGTTAAGCCATTGCCACTTCCAAGCCGCTTTTTTAAGGTCTGCTTCAAGTTTGAGTAAATTTTTGTGTGGCGACGCTCGCCCAGGGATGGGACACCTGAGGTACAGAAACTCCTCCCCTGTTTCCATTCAGGGGATCGAGCTCTTTGGTGCCACACCCAACGTCGCCATTCTGCCAATGGGCTAAGCCCTTGGAAATTGACAGATTGACCTTAGCGTTTCTTGCGTTGTGGTACACCTTCATAATGTCATCACCACCTTCTCCTCCTCCGATGAAACATAAATCCATGTATCATCCACAAACACTAAATGAGAGTACTCCTTGCTGTTGATGGTAAGTTTCCTCCGGTCTGATTTTCTAAGAGCCACTGAAAGGGTCTCTATTGCAAGGAAAAACAACAAGGGAGATAGAGGGTCTCCCTGACGCACGCCCCTGCACACCTTAAAGGTGCGAAAGAGGACCCCATTGATATTGACAACTGATGAGGCCTTCTCATAAATCTCTTCAAGCAGTCTTGACAAATGCCCCTTGATTCCAATCCTACTTACAGTTCCCAAAGAAACTCATGATTCACCTGATCATACGCCTTCTCTTGATCAAGAAACAGTAACCACCCCTCTGGTCATACTGTTTACTTGCCCACTCTTCTATCAGGTGAAGCAGAATCAACTTGTCAGTAATTGAGCATCCTGGGATAAACCCATTATGCTCTCTCCTAACAACGTCTGTCACAACCCCCTTTAGTCGATTGGTTAGATCTTCATTAAGATCTTATAATCAACGTTAAGCAGAGTCAAAGGCTGATAGATCCCCTGAGGGAGGGATCGCCCTTCTTACACAACACCAACATCATACCCTTTGAAGATGCCGGCTAAATTATACCAGAGCTAGGAATTAGTCGTTTAGCTCAGAAAGTATATCAGGAATTTTATGCCCAAAATAACTTGAAGAGCTCCAAGATCAAACCATCCTCCCCAGGAGCCTTGCCATTCTTCCCCTTGCAGATGGCGTCTGACACCTCCAATTTGCGGATCTTGCTACATAGGTGCAGCTGAGTCTCCTTTGGCAGTACCCCCAGTCCGCTTGAGAGTACTTTGGATGCCTCTGGGTCATTCTCAGAGGGGCCATAAAGGCCCTCATAGTAGGATTTGGCCACCTCAGCCATGCGATATGCATCCTTCACCTCAACTCCCCAATCACAAGGTGACAAGATCTTTGCTGAAGGTCTGAATGCCCCTACTGCCTTGCGGAGTAGGGCCACATTGCTGTTAAAATCCTCATCCCACCTAGAATTCCTTTGTTTAGGGCGATCCACCATGAAGGCTCCCATTAATTTCGCATACAATTCAGCCTTGGTCATGTAGGCAGATGCCCCCACAACCATGACCTGCTTGCAGGTACTCTCGAAGCTCCTCTCCAAGGTTTCATATCTCAAACGCATGGCCCCTAGCTGCCTCCCAAAGATTTCACAAGCCATCTTGAGGTCAGCCTTCAACCGTAACCACTTTACTGGCGCATCAGGCTTCCCCACAATCTAGCCTCTCCACTACCTCACCTTCCTCCTCATGATATCCTAAGTGGACTCCACTTCAGGAGTTCAGGGTTCAGTCTCCAGATCCCTTTCCCTGAAGAAGCAACCCGAGGGTCACTGATCTGCAGTTCCAGGGGTCTGTGGTCTGAAGCACCTGGATCATGATTCCAAAAGTATCAACTTGCAGCGACTCAGGAGAGGCTGGGGCACTGAAACAAGGATAATGCGGAGAAATGATCCCCCTGGATGTGAGTCCACCCAGTCTCTCCCTCCTCACCACGGCCAGCTCTCCACACATCCAGTAGGCTAAGGTCAATCATTAAACTGGCCAACTTGTGGGCTCCAGGATCAGAACTTCCAGTTGCCTAAAGCCCCAACCCTGTCATCCCTAAAGCAGACACAGTTCATGTCTCCCCCCATCACTACCAACCCCCCAATGCCTTCCTCCTGGATCCTTAGGCCGACCTTCTGGAAGAAGGCCTTCCGTTAAGATCCAGAATTGGGCGTGTATATGCTGATAAACCAGATTGATTTCTCTCCAAACAGTGACATTACTGCCACTGCTCTTCCAGGAACCAATACCCTTTTATCCAACACCTTAACCTTGTCCGCCCACAGACACAGATACCCCCCTTTGGCTTCTCCCCCTCCCCCTTTTCCTCCAAGGGCGACTCTGAGTTTGGTTGTTCCACCAAATGAGAGTAAAATGATTGTTTCAGAGGAATCTGGAAAGCCCAGTCCTCTTCCACCCCAGGTTTGGACTTAGTCTCAATGAGAAAGCCAATATCTATCCCATGTTGCAATCGGAGTCTTACCCACTGCCGCTGCTTGAGTCCATTCAGACCCCGCGTGTTAGCAAATTCAACCCTGATCGCCATAGGTTCGAAATTGAAGAGGCCTTGGCGTCAGGATCTTGGGGGTCCCCATCCTCTTCCACCTAAGCTGGTTTAGCGGGACCACGTTTCTTCCTCCCCTTTCCAGTACTAGACTGGGCTGGGGGTGGAGGCTGTTTGGTCACAACAGCCTCCAGAATCTTACCATATCCAGGGTCCTCAATAGATCCCTCCGCTTCAGTTGGAGGCATTGGGTTAGAAGGCATTGGACCACTATTGCTAGCAAGCAACACCTCCCTCACCTCCGCCTCTTCCCCTGTGGGCCTCGCGCGCTCTGTCACACCCACATCCCTTATGGTCGCCCGCCTCTTATGTGATCGAGTGATGGGGAGAACCCCATCCGTTTGGGAGGTGACCGCCTCCATAATGTCCTTTGCGGACTGTGACAAAGCGCCACTCAGCTCGATTTGGAGTCTAAATGCTTCCCTCGCCTTCCGGGAACATTTTGACTCCTTTTTGACCTTCCTTTCACTTTTCAGCACTCCAGTAACAGCCTCAGAGGTGATGCCAGCCGCAGCCTCCTCCCTTGCTTTGGCCGGCATCTCAGTTAGCTTCTCCAACGCCTTCTTGAGAGCCAACTTGTCCTTCTCAGAGGGTGCCATTACTGACACCCCTGCACTAGGCCCGCTAGGTTTTGCCACTGCCGTAGGAGGTTGAACCTGAAGACATTTGGTTCTGACGTGACCCTTCGCACCACACAAGAAGCACCTGTCCAGCGGTACCACAGGGACACTCCAGGTCCCCACAGTGACTGAATGAGGTAACTCCCCATATGATTTCGAAAGTTCAACCTTCAAAACCCAGTACCCCAAATCCTACAGTGAACTTTTTCAAGCTACCGTCCTTCTGCTTTAAATTCTTTACCAGCTTGTTCTAATTAAAGCAGATCACTCTGCCAAAGCCTTTCAGCTGAGACATCATGGCCCCTCTAGTAATCACAGGTGGTACGTCCCTCAAAATGAACTTTACAATCTCAGTGCCGATGTCAAGACATACAGCCTCCTCGTTCTTTGTGCTCAAACTGGCAGTCAAAACATGTTCTTTTTGAATCTTAGACTGGAAGGCATAAGCTTCAACCCAGGAGCCAAGCGTGAAATATGGAGCGGGGTGAACCCACACACCTCAATCACCCTGGCCATTAGCATCTCCTTAGACCATCCAGTCTTCACTTCCACGGTGTGAAAACTCTTAAGGCTCTCCACCATGCTCGCCATCAGATCCTTGGATGGGCTGGAGTTCCCCGCTTTGAAAAGCTTGGTTCAAACACCAAATCCATTAGCAGCTGCTGCAGCAAAAGAGACCAAAGCCCCCTGTGCAGCAGAGGCCACCCCTGCTGTTGATTTGTTAACGAAGTTGGTCTCACTGGTTTGGTTTTGTGATAAAGTTTGCTCTCCGGGCCCTTTTTGTGTGAGAACCATCTCAGCCCTTTAATTTCAGTCCATCATTTTGGTACGTGAGTGCTCTCGCCTTTCTCTGCACCAGTGTAAGCCCATGTAAGCTACTGGCCACTATCCAGGTTTCAGACCAACCTAAAAAACTGCAGTGATTATTGTAGACAGGTGAGTCGAAGCTCATCCAATCAGGATTGACCCACCCTGTCTCTGAGACCTGCTTTTGCAGCGCCCCGCCTCATAGAAAAGTAGTGTGACAGACAATACGCCTGACTCTTGCCTCCCCCTTCCTTCCCATATCCCCCCCAAAGGAGAGTGGAAGAGCTTGCAAGAACAGGTTGGGTTACAGTCATTAGCTTCCATCCCACTCCCCATCCAGGCCACTACAGGACCCTTCCAGAGCGCCTCTCTGGGTTCTGTTGTTAGCTACTCACCCGTGTTTCCAAGAGCTTTCCTCAGTTACGCCAATGAAGGCCCCAGCTCACCCTACCTAGCTCCAAACACAATTGTTTTTGAGTTCCTAACACCAATTGTTTGGTCGCCAAAAAGATGAGGATTACGCTGCCTAGGAAAATCAAGTCAATGTTACCTGATGAGATTTGTGTCTAACACTTGAGGGTCACCAGATTGAAGAGCATATATACCCAGCGGACAGCTGAAAAGTTGTGTCAATTTTTACTATAAAACCCCCCAAACATTCCCTAATGAAATTAGATCAAAACTTGATAATAACTAAGTTATTTTACATTTTTTGTTTAACATTACTCTTAAGATAAAAGTGCAAGAATCAGATATCCTTAGGTTGGTTTTATCAAGTCTCCGCTTGGCTCTGTGAAAAGAGAATAAGGAAAGTGTTCCCTACCAGTACCAAAGTATCTTCAAGATGAAGAATCACCTGTCTAGCGTTAGACTTTTCACTCAACGTGGCTTTTGGGCAATTAACTATAGTATGATTCTTCATGCTTATATTACCCATTTTATATATTATCAATTAACGCAAGTATTCAAGAATCTGTGCAGTTGAAGTCAGGAAGAAGAGAGCAACCATCTAGAAGCCCAGATTCTAACAATTGGTGCTCACTACAAGGGTTAGTTGAGTTGTCAAAAGCCAAATTAAAATAAAAAGTCTTATAAGGATGAGCTTCAAAAGCTCTGGGAGGAACTACAGGCCGTGAATCAGAATGTGCTTATCTCAGCATCTCAAGCCGATGTTAGTACCTTGGAGGAGAGTGTATTCAAGGCAGAAGAGATGCTCAAAAAAATTTGGAACTGTGAATAATGACATGTGTGGAAAAGCTGCCACTTTGAAGTGGAAAGAGGGCAAACTTATTAAAGTAATTATATTCTAAAAAACCAGATTAGAGCATATCAAGAATGCTTCCAGCGGTTTTATGAGGATATGGAGAAAATGATGAAACATATTGAGGAGTTGGAAAATCACAAATGTGATTGTGCGCAATTTGAGGCGAATGAGGCTGACAAAAAGGCATGAGAAACAACAATGGGAAAACCTCTCCACCCTGAAATATGCCCAAATCATTTGCAGGTGTATCAGGAATGACTCCCAAAGCCACTCCTATGGCTTCTTGGGTAGCTTGGCAAGTATCTTCTATGAGCTTAGTAACTGAGGAATTTCAAAATAAACCAATATATCCCACCTTTCAAAAGGATAGTGCCCCAGCATTTTTTAGCCTCTTTGTGATGACCATGTTTGGTTATGTGGATCATAAGAAAAATGACTGTAATGAACTGTCTTAACACTGATTTCCAGAATCTGGTTTTACCCCATCTAAATGAAAGCTACTGGTCATATGTGGAAGCAAAAGCATCAATTATGTTGGAGTTTGGAAGTCCTATTTGGATGGCGAATTGCAATCAAGGGTTCATGGGTATACAATTCTGCAAGGATGAGACGCTGGCTAGTTTTACCAACTGAATCTACCAAAATCCTAGATCTTATCAGGGGTGAATGTGCTGACTGAATTTGATGCACTCATAGCCATGCAGATGGCACTTTGGCCCTTTCAAGAACTGCATTAAATTATGGTGGCGGTGCTAGTAACTCATACAATGACCTCGCAGATGGTGGACCATCTGAAGATTCTTGGCTCCATGTTTGATGCTCCATATTTGCACTTATAAATTAATTCAAGTGAAGGCTCAAAAATTGACAAATTTTTCAAGCCATCTAAAGAATCTGAGAGTCAAATTGTGATGTGAAGTAAATATGAAGTTCAAAAATGAGCAAAAAATTGTCAATCCGCTGTTTCCAGTGCGGGAAAGGTGGCCATGTAATTGCTCAGTTGGGACAAAAAGTCAAAGGATCATATTGATCTCATTCATACCAAAGCAATTGGTTCAGATTCAGGAAAAGGACCAGCAGTCTAGACTGGAAATGTTCTAGTACTGCTGATAAGCCTGTCCCACCTGATATAATGAATGATGAATTTAATATCTCTGACCTATTTGTGGATGATGAATTACCAGATCCGCTCCATCATGGGTTAACATGGATGTTAATGCGATAACTCAAGCCAAAGCAAAGGGGATCAACCCCAAAATCTTTAATGAGGTTGATCGACCTTACACATGACAGCTAGCAGAGAAAATCAGATCCTCTGAGAGCCCTGAAGACTTAGTCAATATGAAGTTGGATGAGGCGAGCTTTTCTTACCAATCAGCGCAATCAATGAATCATTCCCTGATTTATCCACTCAAATAATTCACACACTTTTATTGGTGAATAAGGCCGCTATCCATTCATTAAATAGTTTATTGCAGTACTTGAAGTGTACCTATGTCAATATACTAGTCAATAGGATAAGAGTATGAGCAATAATTAATAGTGGAGCACCGATCAACATTGTTTCCAACAGATTAGTAAAACATCTGAAGATCTCGCCAGAATTGGAGAATCAAAATGATTATGGAATGGCTGGACCAGTCATTACCATCTCGTGTGGAGCCTCCAGTGCACTACCACTTCAGTTTGGATTGCTGATGATGTCAGCTCCTTCCATAGTTCTGGCCAATCCAAATAATGATATAATTATTGGGATGGAGTTCTTGAGGAAATATGAGGTGAAATGCGATTTTAAAAAAAAACGCTCTGATGATATTGAGGCAGACGTTGCCTTTTAGTGTACCATAAGAAGGGAGAGATTCCGCTGATGAAGAGAAAGACTTTTGTCAACTTAATTTACAATTATGGTAATATACCCATTTTTTATAAATTAGTTGGACAAAAAAGGAAATTAATGCTGATAGAAATTATGGAGAATCAAAGAATACCTTTAATGACAAATGCAACGAACACAATTCCACTGGGAGCCCAAATAATATTTAATACCATGTTAATGATGGAACTCTCAGAACAGCTATATAATTGAAATTCCCAATCCATGGGGAAAATTGAGTATCAAACCGTGGGTGGCGCCAGGGGATCTTAACGCCAGGTCACAGCGATATATGAGTACCCTTATATAATCTGGGAGAGAAGCCAAAGAAAATTGAAAAAAATCAGATCGTTGCGTTTCTACACTTACCTGATGGCAAAACTTAAAGCCTTTCGTGAATTTGAAATATTTTCTGAGATGGGGTTTGTCAGCAGAAACTGCTAAAAGCATCAATGTATTAGTGGATCATGAGCAGCTAGACGATTTGGCCAAGAATCAGCAAGAGGAAGTTCTCTGATTATTCAAAAAATATTGGGAGATATTCGCTTAGAACAATCTTGACTTGGGATGTGCAAAAAACGTACTCCACAGAGTTGATACTGGGGAATGTTCACTGATATGAATGAGACCTGTTTGTAGGTCAAGAGCAGCGGAAGCGAGGTCAGCAATGAAATAAGCAAGTTAGTGGAACATGGGTTACTCATTCTGTCATCAATCCCATGGGCGAGTCCTATCCTTTTGGTAAAAAAGATGGATGGATCAAAATTGAGTTGTGATCAACTATCACCTATTAAACAAGATCACTAATAAAGGCTCCTATCTGCTGCCTCAATTGATGACGTGCATGATCTCCTGGGGGAGGCAAAATATTTTTTGTATATGGACCTGATTTCAGGCTATTGGCAAATTAATTTGCCAAAAATAGATCAGAAAACATGTGCAATAATTACCTTGTAAGGACTATACCAGCTGACCTGAATGCCCCAAGGTTTATACAATGCATTGGCAACTTTCCAGCATGCTATGGATTCAATACTCAGCTACTTGAAGCTATCCTGCGTGCTAGTATATTTTGACAATATCAACGTCTTCAACAGGACCTTCATAGATCACTTGGAGCATCTTAAGGAATTATCAAGCAGTTGGCAATGGCGAATTAAAAAAATTAAGCCAAGAAAATGATATTTCCAAAAAAAAGAGCTCAAATACTTAGGGTTTGTCATAAACTCTTATGGATTACAACTGCAACCCATGAAAATAGAAGCTATCAAGCAGATGTCGATCCCAAAAAGTGTTTTGGATATTTAAGACTTTTACAGATGGTCGTCTACTATTGGAAATACATTATAGACCTCACTAGAATTGAAGACCTTTATTCCACCTACTCAAAAAAGATATTGTGTGGAACAAGGAGGCTTTAAAGTCATTTGATGAGCTCTGAAAATATCTTATGAGCAGCTCAGTGTTGAAAGACCCAAATTTTAATTGGGAATTTATAATCCAAGCGGATGCTTCATTAACAGTGATTAAAGCTGTCCTAAGTCAATTGGATGACAATGGGGATGAAAATCCAGTAGCCTACATGAGCAGAACCCTGTCGCCAGTAGAAAGAAACTATAGCATGACAGAGCAAGAGAGTTTGGTGGTGATCCATGACTGTAAACAATTTTGAGTCTTTCATACATGGGACGCACTTTAAAGTCATAACTGACTACTCATCCCTGCGCTGGCTTCATAATCTTAAGGAACCAGAGGGCCAATTGGCATGCTGGGCTTTAAAGCTTCAAGCATACAATTTCAAAATTATTCTCAGGGCTGGAGTGGTACATCAGAATGCTGACGGATTGTCTTGATTGCCAGTTGTTCAATTAATCTATCATCAGGATGATGCACTATTTCAGTGGATGATAAAAGGGGATATTAGTGATGAACCCTAAGAAATTCAGAATGTGCTACAAAAGGCCATGGAAAATACTGAATTTAAGAATAATCAATTATAAAAAAACAATTGAAGGGAGACGGGTTTTATTTCCCAAACTATCAGAACATACAGAAAATTATTTGAGCCTCTCATAAGGTCATTTGCTATGATGACCTAAAGAAGACAGTAGATCATATTCATCAGTATTGCTACTGGGAGTCAATCAACTACAATGTCGCAGATTACCTAACCTGTTGTGTGGAGTGTCAACTTCACAAGCCACACAAGAAAGTCATAGGTACTGGCTAGTACGCTCTGGTTTTGCGTGGCACACAGTGTCCATAGACGTTATGGGACCATTGAGTGCTAGCACTGGAGGTGTGAAGCATATAATTGTCATAACAAACCATATAATTTGATGGGTCAAAATGAAAGCCCTCAGTAGAGTAGATGCAATGAGTATGGAGAAGTTTACACTTGACCAATTATACTATTGGCATGAATGCCCCCAAGTTATCCTCAGCAACAATGGAACCAATTTTACTTCATATGTTATTCCCAGGATAAACAAATTAAGGGGAATCAATAGTGTTAATCTGTTCCCTATCATCCAAAAACAAAAGGAATGGTGGAAAGAGTGAATGCAACTCTAGAATCAACACTATGAAAGTTGGTCGCAGGGAGAACTTCCGCTTGTGAAGCATATCTAAGTTTGGTCACATCACTTATAATATCAGTTACCATTTGGCGACAGAGAAAACGCCAATAAAACTTTTATATGGGTGGAAAGCCACATTGCCACCAATATTGTATTCAGCAGTGGAGCCATCTTTGAGGATGGGTGCTGAACAATATCTATCTTAGGTTGCTAATATCCTGATTGAATTACAATCTTGCGCATTTGAAACAACAATGAAAAAAAGAATCAACGCAAAGAAAGTGGATGACCAGAATCAGCCTGCGTTGAAAGAATACCATTTGGGTGATAGGGTAGCCTATTGCAATACCCATGAATTTGGGATGAAAAATAAGATGTACGCCCTATGGATGGGACCGTTTAAACAATTGCCAAGTCATTGAATGATGCCTATACAATTTAGATATTGAAGATGGTCGCATAGTCAATAGAGTCCACATGGAATACTTAAAGTATTGGACTTACGGGAAAAAATAATAATGAAAAAGAAAAGAAGATAAAAAAGAAAAAAACAATAATAATAAAGGATGCATAAAAAATAAAAAAAAAATAAAAAAACCAATTTTATTCTTTGAGCAGTGATGCATCTAGCAATGACTCACCTACTGAGCATGAAGGAAGGGTTTTGCAATAACGGGCATGAGTCCCAATTGGTCGTCAGGATCAGGACATGATAAAACTAGATCCACCGGAATAGTTCCTATCAACAAGATGTTGAGACCCGTCCTGGGGTTGGTACAGGTTGAATGGCAAGATGTCATTGGGACACATTTTGGAATTTTACAGGTGGACCAGTTGATCTTTTAGCAAGGATGCAAAGATGGGACTGGCATGGCATGATGCCATTGGGACACATTTTGGAATTTTACAGGTGGACCAGTTGATCTTTTAGCAAGGATGCAAAGATGGGACTGGCATGGCATGATGTCATGGGAACTGCGCTCGAGAAGAGTTAGCAGTTGGCAGCAACCAAGGAAAAGAAGTCATCAAACTGAGCAGAGAATATGAGCATTGAGTGTGGACAGAGCTAAACTCCTCTGAGGACATAGAGATATGATAAACCAAATATGATCACAAGGTGATGCGGCTTCCTCCCCTAGGGTTCTATCTTCCACTGGATAATCTGGTCAAGAGGGGAGATATGTTAGAATTTCAGTAGACCACATTATCCAACCTAACTGATTAATAAATTTTACAGCTAGTTATATATGTATAGTTTTGGTAATGGTCACTGACTTGAAGGATCATTGTCAGGAACCATCACCAGTGATAATGAGCATAAATGCAATGAGGGAATAACACATGATAGTAAATTATTGCAGCAGTCATCTAATATTTCTATCCAGTTGCTAACTGATGAGATTATTTTCAGGGACCATATCAATGATGTTGATCACAAATTTGATGAGGAAACACCCAATAAACGAATTATTGTGAATTGTTCAGTTTGGAATGTATGGGAAGTTGCCAGAAAATATCTAAGCATTCTAACGCCAGAGGTAGAGGGTAGGATTGTCATTGGCCAACACAATTGGTTTTAAGATTTTAACACCAATTGTTTGGTCGCCAAAAAGCTAAGGATTACGCTGCCTAAGAAAATCAAGTCAATAGTACCCAACGAGATTTGATTTCTAACACTTGAGGGTCAACCAGCTTGGAGAGCAAATAATTCCCAGCGGACAGCTGAAAAGTTATGTGTCAATTTTTA
>JAKSZP010003188.1:0-58952 GCA_022478985.1 Massospora cicadina
GGGTTTGCACAGCTTCTCCAGGAAAAAAGGTCCTTTGCAATTGCTAATCCTCTCCCAATTATTCTTTCTCCACCAGAGTTTTTATTGGTGCTTTCTTTAAGATTTCACAGGAAAACCAAATGTTAAAAAAACAAGTGCCCAGAGCCATAGGAACGGAAGCTGGAACTGATCTTTGGGATGGCTTGGTTTTTTAAAATAGCTGGAGAGAAGTGATGGCGTAGCACTTTTACTTCTTCAGGTTCAGTATTATGAATTATCCTGGGTTGCAATATCAATTTTTACAACTATGAAAAATAGCTATAAATTGACTTTTCTTTCTCGTTGCAAAAACTTTTGCAACCTATTCAATTCAAGACTAAATCTAGTTTGATAATCTCACAGAGGAGATTAGTCTGCACCCATGTCTGGGAGCAGTTGGGCAAGCAAGGCAAGAGGAGCAGATGGAAGGCCTGCGGCCTCTAATATTTGAAAACGCCCCGGAGAATCCGGCGGAATAGACAAAAATCTCAAAAAACTGGCGGTCACAATTTCCCCGGAGATACTTGCGTGGCAAGCACGATGCAACCAGTACATCAACATGCCACATTCCCAGCTACTTTTGTCGGTGGAATTCAGAGTCCGTGTGTATCTGGACATCCAAAAAATGGCCTTATGGGAAAAATTTTGTGAAGATGTACACAAAATTTTCCTGACTGCGGAGTACATTTCACCTCACTCCATGTCACGCAGTTGGCTGGACCTAGGTTTCAAAAGCAAAATAGCAGCAGATGAGGCTGCAGTGGTGCACATAGTGGTTGACCTCCCTGAAGGGCAACGGGTCATCAAAACCAAACGCACCAGATGGACAAAATCAAACCAAATTTTCCTCACGTTTGACTTTTTGCCTACTATGGTAAAATGTGACATTTTGGAGCAACACCTGAAAGATGGTCTCACCATATATATGGCAAAATATAATCTTTTAAAATGCAACATTTCACGCTGATGCCACACCTGTGCACCGGCAAAGCCATTGCAGTTCTGACCCCAACTGAGGAGATCATGAAGGACCTAACCCAGATCCCGCACTCCACCTTTATTGACATTGCAGGGCATACCACCTACCCATTCTGGGTAACCGTGGACAGCGCGCCCCCCATTTGCACCCACTGTGACGCGTTTGGCCATAAGGTGCACGCATGCCCCATCAAGGAGGGTGTCACATTCCAAGAGCACCCCTTGGCAGCCATGGCCAGCGGAGAGGCGCACTACGAACCAACTGCAAGCACCAAGGAGGCTTTCCCATGAGGAGCACAAGGCTGCTACCTATTGGTAAAGCCCATCTCCCCGCAGGAGCGGAAGAAGGCCAAGCAGGCCCATAGGGCCACAGCCAAGGAAGTGGCCAAGGCCACCACCACCATCCCACACTCACAACGCCAGGAGGACATGGAGACCTTTGCGGCAGAAGCGACTCAGGAATCCATCACCCAATCATATTGGGAGGCCCATGCCGAGTGGGCCACTCAATCTGAGGATCTGATGGGAGATTTGATCTCACCCAATTGCTGCACCCAAGCTCCAGTCAAAACCAACTTGGGACCTATCCCAACTAAAAAAGTTTTTCTTTGCCCCACTCAATGGTGCACCAAACTTATCTGCACCGCAAAAAATTTGTCCGACGTCGGGAAAACAAAAAGTGAAGGCAAAAACCAACGTGACTCTTTCCGCAAAAATTAACAAAAACCCCAATAGCATTGCCACTAACACCTGCACTGCTGTGAAAGCCCGTGGGGACCTTGAAGAGGCTGGTGGGCCTGGGGGCCCACCCCCTTGCACCTAAGGTGCGATGAGGGAAACCTTCACTCTAGGGACGTTGAATATCACCGGACTCAAGGCGTCCCTGTCCTGGGCTAGGAAACTGAGTTTTTTACAACACAATTTACCCGTGGATATCCTGGACATTCAGGAGTCCCACTGTCCATGAGGTTCTGAGGAAGCTTGGAAAACAATGCTCCTCCCATCCCTATCCTTTTGGTCGAAGCACTGTGGGGTGCTAATTCAGAAAAATAATTTTTTCAAATTCACATCCTCAGAAACATTCCTAAATGGCCAAGTGCTCATCATCACCTTCTCATGGGCCAACGTTGCACACGCAATTGTCAACATCTACACCCCAAACAGTGCACATGAGCATCGGGAATTCTTCTCATTGGTCAAATCCCTCCCGCTACCCCCTGATTCTTTCCTAGTTGGCGACATGAACTGTTGGCTAACCTCACCAACGGACTGGTGGCTGCCCTCACCCCACACCCCACAGGGTCACATAGAACTACGCGTTCTAAAAGCCACCCTTGGGTTAATGGATGCGCTGCCGCAACATGCCCCACTGCTCAAAAACATGATGCATCCCCATGTCCACAATGGCCAATTAAGGTCCATGACCTGCATCGACCTTATTTTAATGCCACCGAAATTCCAACCCCACATCTCCCACTTCAAAACAACGAAAATGGAATTCTCCAACCAACGACTGGTCTTGATAACCTACCACCTACCAGTCATAGTTGCTAAGGCCCCACATTGGTGCAAACTCCACCCTCCCAAGCTCGCGTCGCCAGGATTTTCCACGTGGGTGGAAGAGGCAACTTTGGCGAAATCATTTGTTGCACCATTTTGCATGGACCCCATTTCCACATGAGCAACTTTCAAAGAGGACACCATCTGCCACTATCACCATCTCTCCTCCAGACGCTCATGAGCCACATTGGTGGTTATCTCGCGCGCTCTGGCGGAATTGGCCCACTTGGAGTCCAACATTCCAGCCACAGGATACAGCCCTGCATGGGGCTGGAAGTGGGCGGGGGCAGCCGCCCACCTCAACGCACTCGAAAGGCAACACAAATATTGGGTTTGTGTTTAATACAGGGCCACACGCATCACTAAAGGCGACAAGTGCACCGCATACTTCTTTAAAGTTTTCGCACCACGCCAGAGTGTGTCCTGCACACAGGTGTGAAGATCAGATAATTCCATTGCGGACACACCAGCCAAAGTGGCAATCGAAATGCAAAGATATTACTCTGAGTTATACCGAGTTGAACCAATTCAGCCAGCCGAAATGGCAGAATTTCTCAACTGAGCTCATATCTGCACCATTTTCTGATACCTGGAAATAATGAATTTAATTACTCTGAATGAATTATGGACAGCCATTCGTGGTGCACCAAACCAAAAATGCCCAGGCCCAGATGGCATTCCATATGAGTTCTACAAAAAATATTTCAAATATATATCCTCATTGCTGCTAGCCTCACTTAACCAAAGCCTGTTGGAAACGCGCCTCCTACCAGGAGGACATGAGGCCTTTAATGTCACACTCTTCAAGAAAGGGGATAAGCTTGACTTAGCCAACTGGCGCCCCATTTCTCTAACAAACACAGACACCAAAATTTTAACAAAAATTATGGCTAACCATTTAGGGACTGTAGCATCTGCCACCATCTCCCCAGAACAATACGGCTTCATCCCCAGAAGGTCAATTTGGGATAACGTGCACTCTGTGGTCAATGTATGTCAGTCCACAGCCTCTGGGGCACTTGTAATCTTGGACCAACAAAAGGCCTATGATAGAGTAAACTGGGAATACCTTAGGGCCTGCCTCCATCAATTCCGCCTACCCCCCGCTTCATAAACTGGGTGATGCTGCTCACGGAATCTGCGACAATGGCAGTGCGTGGCCCAGGCTTCCTAACGGAAGTAGTCCGCCCTCAAAGGGGCCTGCGACAAGGGGACCCCCTGAGCCCACTCTTATACAACTTCAGCCTTGACCCACTACTGCGAAATGTGAATGCCCAACTCACTGGGGCCCATGTGCCAGGCCAAACCCCAGTCAAGATGATGGCATTTGCAGATGATTGCGTGGTGGGGGTGTCTAATAACAAAGATGCACGCGCGCTTGAAGCCCTCATCCAGGAATATTCCCAGGTAAGCAACGCGGCACTGAACGCCTCCAAAACCGAAATCATCCTCCTTGGTTGGTTTCAGAACTACTGGGCCCCAGCAATTAATTCCCAACCCAGCCCATCTGCTCGCCCACGTCCACGCCTTACTAACTCAACACACACCGCTCCACTGGTGCTCCCTTTTGTGCCACGTCCTACCAAAGGACCGGTGCGCCATCTGGGCGTGTGGATGGAGGCAGGCGGATACGCGTCAGCAGTAATGGAGGGCTGTATACTGGACAACGTGACGAAGCGAATCGCCTCTCTCAGAGCCCACCCTACTACCCTCACTGGCAGGGTTGTTCTTGCCAACTCTATGCTCCTATCCAAAGTCTGGTTTGGAGCCCACGCCATCCCCTTCTCCCCAAGATTCTTCAAATCCCTGTATGCTTTGCTGCAAGGATGGCTTTGGTTAGGCCGCCCTCCACCAGTACGGCTAGAGGTCATGTTTGGCCCTCATCATCAAGGTGGCATGGGCCTGCTTGACTTCAAAGCTCATGCTGCCAAGATCCTGGGCACCTGGATCGCGGCCGTCACCGCTCCTACACTCCCATCCCAACACTGGTCCCACGCGGCCCACTCCAACTTCTCCCGAGCCTTGGGCCTCAACAATCCATCAAACCCCCACTCCCTGATGAAATAACTCGCATCACACACATCGGCCACAGGCCTCACAGGACTAAAACCCACTACAAACGAATCCTACTCTCCATGCGAAGTGCAGGGTGGAGAATTCGTATTAGTGGACATATAACCCAAAGAGGCCGCCCCTCTCCTCAGTTCACACTAAAGATACAGGGGCTACCCATCCATGATGGCGTGATCCCCATTCGACCCCAAGTCCTATCCAGGGTGGACTACCTGGACATGATGGACATCCCTTATTCCACTGAGACCCAAAAGACTATCTGGAAATATGCACACCATCCTTTGTTGCAGCCTCAAGTCCGCTCCCATGTGTGGCGCTGTCTGAGGCGGGTGTATCATAAAGCTGAGCGCTCTAACGCTTTACACTCATCCTGTGTCATGTGTGGTCAGTATGGAACGCTGTTCCACCGCCTGGAGAAGTGCCCCACCTCTAAAGTGATATGGCGCGAAGTCCAACGTCTGCTGGGCCAGGATCAAACGCATCCCTTCAGTCTGTCAAGAGATATGTTTGCTTCATCAATGGCCTCCCCCTTCCACCCTCCCTCTGTGCTCTGGTGGTTGCAATCGCCATGTGGACTATCCACACGATTGGCTTGGATGCCATCGCTGGCTCCATCCCCACCCTCCCAGAAGCTGTCCACAGATTCTGGTCTCATTTGGTGGACCACTTTCAAGCGTGGATGTTTGGATATCTCCCACCATGTCGCCGACAGCTGGTCTCCTCCTGGTTCCCAGTCTGGTTCATCAAATCAGACCCCTTCCTCCACACGTGCTAAATAGTGGCTACGGCCCCTTCACACGTTCCCTCCCCCTCCCCATAAGTGGCGTTCCCGCTGGCAACAAGAGATAGTATCGCTTCTCTGGGGTGCCTCCCCTGGTACTAAGTTTATCTTTCCTGAGTCATATTCGGAAGTGTCCGTCCCATGGTCAGCCTTCCCCGCAATAAATTTAAAAAATAGCTATAAAGTAGTAAATGAGATAAGCAGTAGTCTTTTTTAATAAAAGTTTTTCAATATTTATGATAAGAGTAGGGCCTTATAACGGATGTGCGCTCAAGTCTTCTTCATTCAAGATTTTTACTTCTCATACAATATGATGGTTATAAGTGACCTTTCTCTTAAATCAGCTTTAAGATTTACAACTTCTCATTGTACAAGAGGGCTTCAGGATGGAAACTGCTGGCATCAAGATAGATTCTCATCTCGTGATGGTTCCCAAATCTCTTTCATTTATTATTGCCAAGTTTGAGGCAAAGGCTCATTTGTCAACGATTTATTCAATTTTAAAAGGCTGAACCTGTCACTAGACGATTAAAAGTTTTATCAATCTGATCCTGAGATGATCTGGGCCATTCTGAAGTATGAATTCTGCCACTTTCCATGGTTAATAAGCAGCACTGAAATTTGTAGACTAGAATCATAATATTTAAATCAGGTAAGAAGGATATTAATTAGGACTTGAGGCAGTCTAATAAAGATGTAATATGCTAGATGTAATCAAATTACCAGCAGATCTCCACAAAAAATGCAAGTAACCTATACTAATGGTTTTATGACAGCACAGGGCAGTAAAGAGAAACTGCTAAAGTAAATCAGGTTGCAATTTCGAGCAAGGCCATATAACCAATGGCAAAAATTCAGGAACAAGAGTTACACCAATAAAGATTTAGGGACTCATATAAAAGCAAATTGGTATGTTAGGCCACTACCTATAAAAGCATGGGCTATAGGGTGAACTAGTTACTAGGATTTTATCAAATCTGCTATCTACTCATTAGATAAACTAAATAAGTTAAATAAAATGACATGACCCAGATGGGTGGTCAAATCAATGACAACATTTCCCCCATTTAACAAACAGCGTGGAACAAAGATACTAGGTGACATTTAGCTTAACAAAAACTTGGCTGTTGGCCCAGAACTCTGCTAATATTTTTCAATTAATGTGCACCTGATTAATAAGGTGCCCTTTAACAAGGTCCTTCAGATTTTAAGCATTTTTAGATGTCTTCTTGATGATCTTAAAAGCCCTTTCCATATGTGCTCTAGCTTGCTAATTCATTTGTATTGATGGTTAGAAGAATTTAAAACCAATTCCCCTACAGTAAATTGAGGTAACAGCAGTCAGTCTGCGTTATATCATTTACAAGATAATCTTTTCCAGGTCAACGCATTGGAATAATTACGCTTTGAGGTTGGATAAAATTTTTGCCAGCGGTTCAAATATTTTAAAAAGTCATGTGTTCTTGGTTGACACAAGAATAATAAAATTGGAGGAAGTGCCAGTTGCTTCCCATGAAGTAAAATAAATGGGGAACTTCTCATGCCCAAATAATACGATATATTTTAATCAGAAACAGAGGAAGGCAAGAAATATTCCACTGGACGCACTAATATAATTATCTTTCATAAAATTCCAACTAGGGCATCATTTACTCATTCCTTGGTGCCATTGGTCTCAGGGCGATAGAGCATAGATAATATCCCGCATAAATCCATTAAGTCATCAAGAATGGAAATATCTGGTACAAAAGTGAGTCCCATTGTCTGTTAACAGAAACTGTGGGCATCTACGCCAAAAAAATAATATCTTCTAAAGTGAATTTAGATGTCATTGTGGTGCTCAAGTCCCTGAATGCTTTGGTCTACACATGTTTGGTGAGGTGATCAATGGCCACAATTTATTATATTTAAATTGAAAAGATGTGCTGACCAGAGGCCCCACAATGTCATTAGAAATGGGATGGCAAGAAAAGTTAAGTTTAGTCAGTTTATAGGAGATGGATTTCTAGTAATGTTCCTCCACTTACAACTCTTTACAATATTGGAGGGTCTCATGAATATCAAATGGCATAGATTTAAAATAGTGATGCTGTTTCCTAAGCTCCAGTGTTTTCTTATAACCACCATGCCCTGTCACCTTGTGGGCTCCAATAGTATTACTGGTCCGCTCTGTCAGACAAGTATCCAAATTTGTGATTATTGCTGACCTATAAAGCTTACTAATTTTAACAATAGTGTCTATCCTTAATTTTTTAAAGAGCGCTGAACTTTTTCTGGCACTTAATTAAACCCTACACTCAATTATTGTTGACTTTTATAACGTGACCTCCTCCTTCGTTCATGAAAATTGGGATGCCAAAGTCAATTACTGTTGGTAAATCAACAAAGCTTGCAATCAGCTCGCCATGTTGGATATCAGAACTTTGGGCTACCTCGAAACCAGCTTTATCAAAACATGCAGCTCCTTGATGCTTCCTGAAACCAGCGCCTCAACAAGATTCAAAACCTTGTGCAGAACTTCAAGAAACAATATTAGGAGCTAGGCTCTCGCAATATTGCCTCTGGAAGTGAAGGGCCCCAAGGACCAGAAGGCCTTGAAGGTCCAGAAGGTCCCCTTGGCCACAAGGACCTTCCAGTACTTCAATGCCTATGTCAGAAAGTCACTTTTCTGAACACTAGGGCTCTGCTAGTGTGTCAGTCCAACCAGTATGAAGACTGGTTGACCTTTTTACATTTCACCTTCATTGGCATACCAACCTCCTACAAGTATGCATCCAATCCACCAACACGGCAGACCAACTTCTTTGCCTTAGCCCCAGGGTCCGTGGTGTGCCCCAGAGAGTCCTGCCCCCATCCTGGGCGGCCAAGGCACTCCTACGCTGTTCCACCATCCTGACCCTTCGCCAACCCATCTGAGCATGCCCCAGAAAGTCCATCCCCCATCCTGGGTGGCTATGGCACTCCTGCGCTGCACCCCGCAGGGCTGATGGCCAGTGTAGCACATCATCATTGGAGGCCAGTTGGCCAGGTTCCCGCTGGTTCCTTGTAGGGCTGAGGTATGTGAGCTGTCAGCATCGGCCACTCCAGGCGCATCACCCCATGTCAACTTTGGGGATCTCTAGTCCCTATTTTCTCCTAATCTAGCTGATGAACTACTTACAACTAAGTTAAAATGGGCGAAAGAGAAATCTTTATTTGGAGGGAAGAATAACAATTTATACTATAGGCTACTGCGCCTATGAAACCCCTCATCCATCCAAGCTAGAACTCTAATAAATTATCATTATTCATGGTAGCAATTCCCTCCCAATCTGCTCATATTTCACCAAATTTTAGATTAGGTCTGTCAGGTTTTTCCCTGTGTTAGGTAAAAGCCTTGTACAGGGGAAGAATTGATACCTCCATTCAAGGGGCATAAATCCCGAATGGCTCAATAGATTCAAGAATAGGGGTCAAATCTTTAATGTTAGCAAATATACTGAATTTGGGGCTTCGTATAAGTTACTCCAAATTTGAGGAAACGGTACATCCCCATTCCTTGAGACATGTGACCTGGGATATCACTTGACCTGGTCACGAGGGTGGAGAGATCTGAGTAAGGTTCAAGGTAATGGGCAATCCAGAAGACCAAAAGAATCCTACTTGGATTGGGCCACAACGTTCCTTGAGGCACCGTTCCCCACATACCCTATAAAAATCCCTAAATATTATTAATAAATTATTTTTATTAATAGGATTTATTTAATTTTATGTTTAATCAAATAATTTATTCTAATAATGGAAGTCTCATCCATTGTCACATTTGGAGATGCCCCTGTCATCTCAGCTGATGCTATCCCCTTACAGTCAGCCTACTTGTTGGGTTCCTCAGCGTTAGCACCAGCGAGTGCATCTGGAGGAAACCCAACAAGGTCAATCCATCCTCATCACGAGTCACCAGTTGATCAATTATAATTCATTTGATATAAATATAACTTTGAGCATCCTTGGCATGAGTCACCGGTGCTCCAAATTAGTCAGCGGAATCATAGTCAAATAATTTGGTAACCAACCATCAGCTTTCCGCTGAAAATTCCCACAATGACCCAAAAATGGCATTCAGCGGTGAATGCAGATTCTACCAAACCTAAGTCAATTAATAGTTAATATAACATAAAATAATATCAAATCATGCAATTAGCTAATAATTACGTACAACTAATCGACACCCCTAAGTTTGATATTATCAGGAGGAATCCATCTGTTTTTTTCACGACAGCCTACATCTAGTGATACTAACAACTCTTGGAAACAAGATGTTCTTATGGCGCATGCTGCCTTACAAGATAGAATATGCAATGTGTACCAAGGCTGAAAGATTTGAGTAGACAGAGTGCCTCTTGACCTCAGTGTTTTTGATTGTGGCCTTGTCAGACGAAATGGATAACTTCAGTGCCTTCGCCACTCTCACTAATGGTTGCATCACTCAACTTAAAAAAACCTGTAACAGGTTCAAGACTTTGTTTGGGCAACTTTATGAGTCAGATGCTCCTCCAACATGAAAAATCAAGCACTAAAGGAGCAGGTTGCATAAAAAGTTTTCATTACCTTCTAAACTGAAATTGAGATGACATTCAGGAGGATTTGGAAGGATTAAGACGATAATTGGATCAACACAACCCTCATGACTATGCAGAAACTGAGATTACCGAGACTGCCCCAGTCTCTTGCATCAATACTCTCTCCACCCCTCTTATGACTAACTTTAAATCTAGTTTAAAGAGAAGTTTATTCTAGGGTAGGAAATATTTATTCCTTCGTGTATGCTTATGAAAGCTCAAAGGAGGAGGCCACGGACTGGCGGAAGGTAAGCACATCCATTCCTACTAAATAAACTGCCTGTGAGATTATGACTCCTCATCTAAAAGAATACCATACCTGGGACCGGTCTGTATCACCTTAATCCAGGATTTTGGAAGCAAAAATATTTGGCTAATCAGCAGAAGGTGTATATAGGCATTTGGCTGAACAAAGGAGAAAGTTTAGTGAAGTCATCAGATGATTCTATGACCAAGCGCAACATTTGGTAAACACTTATCATATTAACTTGGATGACACCATAACTGTGGTCATCTCCACATTGGGATCTTATCCTGAGGTTCATATTCACATGATTGCCCAAAAGAATAGCTTTAACTGCATCTTGAAAATTAAGGAAGCATTTAATGCAATTTCTGAATCACCATGCATCCTAAGTCTACTGCATTCACCTCCTCCATTCACCCTTAGTCCACATTGTTAAGAACCAGAATATTCTTTGACCTTGATATCCTACTGCAAAAGGTTTTCATCATAGCACCAAGTATTGTTGAGAGACTTTATGAGAGGCGGTAAAAATTCCATCATCATGAAGGAGATGGCACTTTATGCTGACATCCCAGTACCACCTCAAGAATGTTAAGCGATTTATAATGAAACTATGGCTGTTATACCCAATGAAGAAAATCAGTTCCCATTACTAATAAAGAACCTAATACTGCTTACTATATTTCTGTCAAATCTCTTATGTACCTCACTCTACCCCTGTAGTTTAGGAGCTTAGTTACATAAGAGCTTTTTGAGTCTACAAAATTTCTGTCAACGCCATTGTTGATAGTAATTCCCCATGAATGTCATTAAGTCTAAATTAATGATTGCATCAAGATTTCTCCAGACTTTTCATATTACACAGAATATGGCACGTCTGGGCCACATCCACTCGATCCATTGGAGCCTATTCCTTTCTATCCATTCACTTCTGGGAAGCTTTCCATTTATACCTCCACCATTGCATTAAAAAACCCAAGCTATACCCTTCTACTAGGACTCAGCTTCTCTTAGATTATTTGACCGTCATGCACTATGATGGGGATTCTTATCCCAACTGGGACACTGGGTCCCACTGGCTTTCAAAACCTCCCGCTATGCCAAGATGGAGGAAAAACTCAGGCTTGCCTGTTAGAGAGTAAATGTCAGATAGACTGGCTCAAGTATTATGTAAGGGGTGCTCGCATATGGATTCCCCTACTGCAGTAGATGGCCAAGAAGGCATGCCAATTTATATACCTAAGACGACCACTATACCACTAAAGTCCCAGATTATTATTGACCTCACAGGTCCATATCAATATTCTCTCCATAAAACTTCTTGAAATCTGAAGTCCTGGATATCCCTATCCATTATGGAGGTCCTGACCTTTCCTGGCATTTAAGATCTAGTATATGCTGGATCCATATCTGTGTTATTGGCTAACCTCACTGACAATCCTAGAAAAGTGGGGCCTAATACTCCAGCACATAAGTTTGTCTCCTTCCTGTAGAGGCCATCAACAAAGTACATAGCTTTGGAAGACTATGGGACTTTTGGGTTGAAAACACCCCATCAGTAGCCCTAGTTGACACCTTTATTGGGAAGGAGCTCACTAGTGAGCAACAGAGCCAGGTTAAAAAAATTATCGGAGAAATATTTGGATAATTATCAACTTCTACCTACGATTTTGGGAAATTAAAGGCGTTTAACATCACGTGGATACTGGGGATACTCCCCATATTCAGTCCCATCCCTACCGGAAAAGGTAAAGTTTTAGAGGCTCAGGCGGCTGTTTAGATCAAGCAAACATTTACTTGGGTTATTGGTGCCTTCACGTAGTTCTTAGGCCTCCACCTTATGTTAATTCAGAAGAAGGATGGCAGCCATAGTGTGGTGATAAACTATCAATGACTTAAAGCCTTTACCAAGATGGAAAGTTACCCCTTGCTCAGGATCAACAACTCTCTCCACTTGCTTTCCAGTTTACAATACTTTTCCGCTATGGATCTTGCTAGCAGATATTGGCAAGTGAAGCTCACCCCAAAGATCAATCCAAATGTGCGCTAATAGCCAATGAGGGTCTAATAAAGACAGCAAGGATGCCTCAGAGCCTTTGCAATGCACCTCCACCTTCCAACATGCCATGGACGGAAGACTAGAGGACTTAAAGCTACGCTATCATCTTATACCTTGATAATATCAATTTTTCCTCACGAAACTTCAACGGTCATGTAGAACACCTCTGGGAAGTATTTAACCATTTTAGAAAGGCCTAAATGAAAATTAAGTCTTTAAAGTGCTATTTTTTCCAATCTAAAATGTAGTTCCTTGGACACAAAGTCTCAACAGATGGTATCCAACCCATCTCAGATAAAGTTGACATCATTAAGAAAATGTCGCACCCTCAGAGCCTCAGGGATATTCAAGTATTATTGGTCATGGTGGGTTATTATTAACAGTTTATCATCCAGTTTGACATCTTAGCTGAGCACCTAGTTTACCTACTACAGAAGAATGCGCCTTATGAGTGGAGGCCTGAACAGTAGAGTGCTTTTAATGCATTAAGGACTGATCTTTGTACTAACTAATTTTGCTCATCTATGTTTTAACTAACATTTTTTGCTAATCACTGATGCTAGTGATGTCACAGTCAGGGCAATTTTTCTCAGCATGATGAAAAAGGTTAATCACCCTGTGTCTTACTTCAGCAAGACCCTGAGAAAGGCTGAACAGAATTATAGTGTTACCAAGTGTGAGTGCCTGGCTGTTTTATTGGAAATTAAGCATTTTTGGACCTACCTATATGGCGCCCATTTCACTGTTATCATAGACCAATCTTCACTATGATGGCTTCAGCAGATGAAGAAACCAGATGGCCGGGTAGCAGGATGGGCCCTATGGCTACAGATATACGAATTTATTATTTTTCATCACACAGGAGCTATTTATTGAAACGCTGATGGTCTCTTGAGGATGATAGTAATCACTGCTCTCACCTTAATGAAGAAAGCCTGTATGATCTAATTGGCCATCCCAAGAGATGGGAGTTGGAGAATTCTGAGGTCCAAGCTAAGCTCCAAAAAATGACCCAAGACATGCAAATTAAAGAGGGAATGCTGTATAAGAAAATCAAAAAGAAATGGCTCCATTATGTCCGCTATTTCCCCAAAATAATGTTATCCTAGAAGGGCACATGACCAGAGACATGGGGTGGTGAAAGGGACTAGAATGACTGAAGATACAATGGTATTTTGATTGGATGGTTTGAGACCATCAAGGAAGCTCTAGAGAATTGTATGAATTGTTGTCCCAGGATCAGGACAGTTCCCAATATCATCATTTAGTTGCGTTTCCATCAGGCCCCTTAAATGTTGTCAGCATCGATTTTGTGGGCCATATGCCCACCAGGTTACACGGCTATAAATATATCCTATTAGCTGTGGAACATTAAACCAAATGAGGCAAAGCATTTCTTTGCCTGCTGCCACCATAAAAGCTGCAGCCCTACTATTCAATCCATTATCACACAGCACGGATACCCAAAAACTTTACTCACAGATAAAGGGCTAAATTTCACCTCACAGGTAATCTGAAAAACTAACTTTGCTTTTTGGAACTAACCAGAGTTTCACTTCCCATTACAACCAATCAATTAATGGGTCAGTGGAACGTGCTAACAAAACCCTTGTCTCTAACTTATAGAAGATGGCCACCTCCAACCCTACCCGCTGAATCCATTACTTATCTTGAACCTTGCTTGATTACCAAATAAGCTACAATCAAATCATTAAGATGCCCCCTTTGAAGCTCTATATGGGCGTTCTCCCCAATCACCAAGTAACATTCAACCCCTAATCAATACCTCCATGACTGAGAACTGGATTTAACTATGATGGCCTTAGCCAATGAAATTTTTTGGCTTCAAGCTCTAGCCATGCAAGGCATTGTCAGCACAGAAAGGGAGGCATCCTGATTTAATTGTTGGCTGACCCTCCTTACCCATTTAAAAAAGGTGACCTCATTCTCTTTTATCGCCATCAAAATGGAGGTTGATAGAAAAAGCTTTACATTTTTTTGTTCCAGACCTTACATGGTCTCTCATAAGATGAACTCTAAGTAATTCCTTGCTGATGTTAATTAGGGGACAGTGATGAACCAGGTACATGGCCAATTCCTTTGGCCATATACCCCCTCAAAGAGGATCTTGAGGGAGGCATTGTCAGGATTCAAGATGATGAGTGAGTCAAAAATCCCTACTCCCTTTTGAGCCTTGATAAGTCTACTATTGAGACATCATGATGAAACTGATTCCTGAAGGCACTAATGAGAGCTTTTATCAGGAAGCATAATGCGCACGAAATTTGATGGATATGCCTTTAGGAATTTTACCTCCACTTCCTGAACCTCAAGAGGCCCATCCCCCACCATTGCAGTCATAAGGACGACGCAGAACAACGAAGGCATTGACCAGGTGGTTGATATGGAATTCTGTTAAAGATCCTGATTTTAGGGCAATGGGAGTCCCCAAGGCACCAAATTCCCACATGTCATATAAATATTAACACTTTTAACTCAATAAAGTAGTCTATTTCGCCCCATCTTTTCGACTTCATTGACCTATCCACTAATTTTCAGCTTCATGCCCTTTGAAATTTTAGCCACAGTCAAGAAAACTGTTAAGCTAATAATGATACAACATGATTATTTAAATCACCAAGAATACTATTTATAGCATACTGAAAAGTCTGTGCATTGCACAGCCCTTGTAGCATTCTATTAGGTTGCAAAGCCCTGGGATGTAGTCACGACACATTTTTTCTGCTCCCCTTTGGGCAGAATTATCTGCTAATAGCCAAAATTAAGTCCATGGCTTAGAAATATCGCTTGCCGCCCAAGTAGTCTAGCACATCATCAATCTGCGGTAAAGGAAATGAGAATTATTTATTAATACTAAGTCTGCGGTAATCTATTACCAAGTAATTTGAACCATCTTTCCTAATAATTTACACCGTGGAGGCTCAAGGACTCTTGGAGAGCATTAACATCTCGTGTTGCATTATCTTAAAATTAATATAAATAATTTCATATAAATCCTTTAAACAGCTAATTGGATAAAGGTAAATTAATGGATAATTACTAGTGTTGATATGGTGTCAAACATTATGTGCAAAACCCAAATCACAGTTGTCTTTAGCATAAATACCAATATACTTATTAAAAAGGATCAAGTATTGTTACTTCTTATCTACATTGAACCAAGATGCTTTCCTGATGTACTCACCAATAACAGATTAATCAGTACACCATTAAGCCTATTTCATAAAAGAGACTAAAAGCTTAAATATTTTGGATTTGGAAATGGGTAAGAGATGTAATGAAGCAAAAATCTGATGTCATATTTCCTGAAAGGGGTACATATTTAGATTAGCTAATATTATCTGAATCACGCCATGGTTAGGAAGGATAATACCAGGCATGGTGACAGGTTTAAATAAAAAATGGAAAATGGCGCAAATCTTTTGTCAAATACCCCAGGGAGAGTTTTAAAATTAATTTTGTTCCCACAATAAGTTAATGTCCACTATAATTATTAAGATATAATCAGAGCATAGCGGAATACCCTTGAATTCCATAATCTGATTAGTTAACCACTGGGTACATTCGCACAGCTGCTAGACCAATTGATACTATGCCTTCTTTAAATGTAAGTCTAACAAACCCAAGAATTTGAGGTGCTGGGGCCTCATTCTTTCAATTCTAAATTAGTGGAAGAAAATGTCAAAGTAAATCCGACATGTTCTCCTTTAAATTGGTTTTTACTCTATAAGTTATTCAAAAAATGAGTTCTCAATGATGAAGCCATAACGGTGATTTGGAAAACGCTGGCAGGATAAGATATCACTGGGAGTCAAACTGAAGCGGCAATGCTCTGTATGCTCTTTCAGAATTTGTGTTCTGAGGGCCAGCAGTACCATAGTTTTCCAATATCGTTTTTGGCGGTGAAGACCAGTTTGTTCACAAGCTTGGTGGACAAAGTCCCAATCTGCTCCCTACTGTCTACAATAGGTCTAATTAATAGCTTAAATACTGTAATATCAATGTAGGTACACTCAAAATAAACATAGTAAGAGTTTATTGTGTGGACATCTAAAATTTCCTATTAGCTTAGATATTTTCTATCTCTTCATCTAGTTGAATTATGGATTACTTAATATTCTCAATGGGTATAGCCACTTAGAGTCCACCAATTTAGGGGATATTGCTAGAGGGGACAGGAAGCTCTTGCTGTTATTACTGTTGAACATAAGGCTTTGCTACATTTTCTGTATCAGCTGAGCTTTGCATTTTTCCTGTGAGCAGATGTGAACCTCAAACATATCTGCTTTATCTGTTTGAACCATCAGAAGAGGAGCGTTGTCAATTTTTTTCATTGAACAGAAAGGGCATTTTTGGTATTTCTTATCAGGATTTTAGAGGATGTGGATGTTGAAAAACCCTGTTCTACTCTGCCTTTCTTTTTCCAAGTGTTCCTCATTTGCAGGGTTCACCACATTAAATTTTTAATTTTAATTTCAGTTGTGGGAAGCAATTAGCAAAATGCTCCTATTTTTTGCAAAAAAGGCAGGTGATTTGAATAATGTCAAGAATATCATAATGAGGCCAATAGGTCGAGGGAATTTCTTAATCAGGAAAACAGCATTAGAGTGGTAGTCACAATGCTTCTGATGACTTTTATTAGCGTCTCAAAAGATACTGCATTGGCGGAGATAATTCACCATAGGCGTGATATCAAGTCCTCATCTAAAAACTGGTGTCATAACCCAATACAATTAAATTTAGGAATCACAGGAATGGTGCAATGAAAACTGAGCATAAAATTATTAATAATGTTAGTCCCATATAATTTCTAGTCCTTAAAATAAAAGCGCTCAGAAAAGGCTTTTACAATTTAATCTCTATATATAATAATAATAATTTCTTTGTTTGTCCTATGTGAATTCTTATACTATTCATCTGATTGCAATGAAACTTCAGTGAGTTGTTATTAACATGCCCGCAAAGGTTTCTGAATTAGTACGCCCATTTTAAAATAGAAACTAAAAAAAGTTTTAGATGAGAAGTGAAAAAATTTAAGTTTTTAATGGTAATTAGCATATTATAATGGCCGAGAAGTATGATATTTGGCTGATTTGATAGTCAAATGGGTTTTCCAAGTGGTTTGTGGCCATTTGGATAAATCGCTAAATTAATTGCTTTAGTAAATGGCAAGTGCTTGGTTGATTCAATAATTTAAATGGTTTTGCAAAGTTAATGGATTAAAATTAGTTAATAGGGTTTATTTGGGTTTGGGGGATGGTTAGTAATTTTTGACTTATTCAATAAGTTTAAATTTAAATTTAAATTTAAATTTATTGTGAGGAAGGCCGACCATGGGACAGACACTTCCAAATTTGACCCAAAAGAGACAAAACTTAGTAACAGGGAAGGCACCCCAGAGAAGCGATGCTATCTCTTGTTGCCAGCGGGAACGCCACTTATGGGGAGGAAGAGGGAACGTGTAAAGAGTCCATAGCAACAATTGAACACGTGTGGAGGAAAGGGTCTGATTTGATGAACCAAACTGGGAACCAGGAGGAGACCAGCTGTCAGCGACATGGTGGGAGGTATCCAAACATCCACGCCTGAAAGTGGTCCACCAAATGAGACCGGAATCTGTGGACAGCTTCTGGGAGGGTGGGGGTGGAGCCTGCAATGGCATCCAAGACAATCGTGTGGATAGTCCACATGGCGATTGAAACCACCAGAGCACAGAGGGAGGGTGGAAGTGGGGAGGCCATTGATAAAGCAAACATATCTCTTGACAGACTGAAGGGATGTGTTTGATCCTGGCCCAGCAGACGTTGAACTTCGCGCCATATCACTTTAGAGGTAGGACACTTCTCCATGCGGTGGAACAGAGTTCCATACTGGCCACACACGACGCAGGATGAGTGTAAAGCGTTAGAGCGCTCAGCTGTACGGTACACCCGCCTTAGGCAGCACCACACATGGGAACAGATTTAGGGCTGCAACAGAGGATGGTGTGCGTATTTCCAGATAGTTTTTTGGTTCTCAATGGAGTAAAGGATGTCCATCATGTCCAGGTAGTCCACCCTGGATAGGACATGGGGCCGTGTGGGAATCACGCCATCTTGGATGGGTAGCCCCTGTATCTCTTGTCTGAACTGAGGAAAGGGGCAGCCTCTCTGGGCTGTGTGTCCGCTAATATGAATTCTCCACTCAGCGCTCCGCATGGAGAGGAGGATTCGTTTGTAGTGGGTTTTAGTCCCATGAGGACCTGTGGCCAATGGGTGTAAAGCCAGGTATTTCATGAGGGAGTGAGGGTTTGATGGATTGTTGAGGCCCAAGGAGCGGGAGAAGTTGGAGCGGGCTGCGCGGGACCAGTGTTGGGATGGGAGTGTAGGAGCGGTGACGGCCGCGATCCAGGTGCCCAGGATCTTGGCAGCATGAGCTTTAAAAGTCAAGCTGGCCCATGCCACCATGATGATGAGGGCCAAACATGACCTCTAGCCGTACTGATGGTGGGCGGCCTGACCAAAGCCATCCTTGCAGCAGGGAATACAAGGATTTGAAAAATCTTGGGGAGAAGGGGATGGCGTGGGCTCCAAACCAGACTTTGGAGAGGAGCATAGAGTTGGCTTAAACAACCCTGCAAGTAAGGGAAATAGGGTGGGCTCTGAGGGAGGCGATGCGCTTCGTCACGTTGTCTAGAATACAACTCTCCATTACTGCTGATGCATACCCGCCTGCCTCCACCCACACGCCCAGATGGCGGACTGGCCCTATGGCAGGGCATGGCACGAAGGGGAGCACCAGTGGGGCGGTGTGGGGTGAGCTGGGAGGGCGAGCACATGTGCGAGCAGATGGGCCGGGCTGGGCACTGGTTGCTGGGGCCCAGCAGGTTTGATACCAACCAAGGAGGATGATTTCGGATTTGGAAGCGTTCAGTACAGCATTACTTACCCGGGAATACTCCAGGATGAGAGCTATAAGTGCGCGTGCATCTTTATTATAGGACACCCCAACCACACAGTTATCTTCAAACGCCATCATCTTGACTGGGGCTTGGCCTGGCACATGGACCCCAGTGAGTTGGGCATTCACATTTCGAAGTAGTGGGTCAAGGCTGAAGTTGTATAAGAGTGGGCTAAGGGGGTCCCCTTGTTGCAAGCCCCTTTGAGGGCGGACTACTTCCGTTAAGAAGCCAGGGCCATGTACTGCCATTGTTGCAGATTCCGTGAGCAGCATCACCCAGTTGATGAAGCGAGGGGGTAAGCGGAATTGATGGAGGCAGGCCCTGAGGTATTCCCAGTTTACTCTATCATAGGCCTTCTGTTGGTCCAAGAATACAAGTGCCCCAGAGGCTGTGGACTGGCATGCGTTAGCCACAGAGTGCACGTTATCCCAAATCGACCTTCTGGGGATGAAACCAAATTGTTCTGGGGAGATGGTGGCAGATGCTACAATCCCTAAACGGTTAGCCATGATTTTTGTAAAAATATTTGTATCTGTGTTGGTTAAAGAGATGGGGCGCCAGTTGGCTAAGTCTAGCTTGTCCCCTTTCCAAAAGAATGTGATGGTGAAGGCCTTTTGTCCTCCTGGTAGGAGGCACGTTTCCAGAAGGCTCTGGTTAAGTGAGGCAAGCAGTAGTGGGGATATATATTTGAAGTAATTTTTATAGAATTCATATGGAATGCCATCAGGGCCTGGGAATTTCCAGCTTGGTGCACTACGGATGGCTGTCCATAATTCGTTTAAAGTAATCAAATTCATTATCTCTGGGTATCAGGAAACAGTGCGGATGTGGGTTCAGTCAAGAAATTCCGCCACTTCAGCCAGCTGAATTGGATCAGATCAGTATAACTCGGAGTAATACTTTTGTGTTTTGATTACCACTTTGGCTGGCATATTCGCGATGGAATCATCCAAACTTCGCACCTGTGTACAGGCCACGCTCTGGCATGGTGCAAAACTTTTTTTTAAAAAAATATGCGGTGCACTTGTCGCCCTCTATAATGCGTTTGGCCCAGTACTGAACACAAACCCGATGTTTGTGTTGCCTTTTGAGCGCGTTGAGGTGGGTGGCTGCCTCCGCCCACTTCCAGCCCCATGCAGGGCTGTATCCTGTGGCTGGAATATTGGACTCCAGGTGTGCCAACTCTTCCAGAGCGCGCGAGATGACAGCCGATGTGGCTTGTGAGCATCAGGAGGAGAGGTGGCGAGAGTGGCGGATGGTATCCTCTTTGAAGGCTGCCCATGTGGAGATGGGGTCCGCGCAAAATGGTGTAACAAACTCTTTTTCCAAAGTTGCTGATTCCACCCAAGTAGAAAATCCTGGTGACGCAAGTTTGGGAGGGTGGAGTTTGCACCAATGTGGGGCCTTAACCACTGTGACAAGTAGGTGGTAGGTTATCGAGACCAGCTGGTGGTCAGAGAATTCGATTTTTGTTGTTTTGAAGTGGGAAATGTGGGGTTGGAATTTGCCAGTGTAAGGATAAGGTCTATGCGGGTCATGGACCTTAATTGGCCGTTGTGGACGTGGGGTCACGTCATGTTTTCAAGCAGAGGGGCCTGCCGCAGCAGCGCATCCATTAACTCAAGGGTGGCCTTTATAAAGTGAAGTTCTACGTGACCCTGGGGGCGTGGGAGGAGGAAGGCCAACGGTCTGTTGGTGTGTTTAGCCAACAGTTCATATCGCCAACTACAAAAGGGTCTGGGGGTAACGGGAGGGATTTAACTGACAAAAAAATTCCCAATGTTCTCATGCACATGTTGGGGCGTAGATGTTGATGATAGCGTGTGCCACGTTGGCCCATGATAAAGTGACAACGAGGACTCAGCCATTGAGGAATGATTCTGAAAATAAAAATTTGAGAAAATTGTTTTTCTGAACTAGCAACCCACAGTGCTCTGACCAAAAGGATAGGGATGGGAGGAGCATGGTTTTCCAAGCATCCTCAGAACTCTCTTGGACAGTGGGACTCCTGGCTGGCCAGGATATCCACGGGTAAATTTTTTTGTAAAAACTCAGTTTTCTAGCTCAGGACGGTGAGGCTTTGAGTCTGGCGATATTCAACGTCCCTAAAGTGAAAGTTTCCCCAATTGCACCTTAGGTGCGAGGGGTGGGCACCTGGGCCCACTAGCCTCCTCTAGATCCCCATGGGCCTTCACAGCAGCACGGGTGTTTGCAGCAATGCTATTGGTAGTTTTTTGATTTTAGCAGAAAGGTTCGCGTTGCTTTTGCCTTCACTTTTGTTTCCCCAACATTAGAAGATTTTTTTGCGGTGTGGATGAGTTTGGTGCACCATCAATCAGGTCAAAATTTTTCTTTCAGGTAGGTTGGAGACCAAGTTGGTTTTGACCAGAGCTTGGTTGCAAAGATCAGGTGAAATTGAGTCACTCATCGGATCCTAAGATTGGGTGGCCCAATCAGCTTGGGCTTCCCAATCTGATTGGTTGATGGATTCCTGAGTTGCTACCGCTGTGAAGGTTTCAATGTCCTCCTGGCATTGGAAGTGTGGGATAGCGGTGGTGACTTTGGCTGCTTCCTTGGCCTCAGCCCTGCGGGACTGCTTGGCCTTCTTCCGCTCTTGCAGGGAAATAGGTTTTACCAGTAGGTAGCAGCCTTGTGCTCCTCATGGGAAAGCCTATTTAATGCTTGCGGTTGGTTTGTAGTGCGCCTCTCCACTGGCCATGGCCGCTGAGGGGTGCTCTTGGAATGTGATGCCCTCCTTGGTGGGGCATGCATTTGCCTTATGGCCAAACATGTCACAGTGGGTGCAGATGGGTGGCGCGCTGTCCATGGTTACCCGGAAAGGGTGGGTGGTATGCCCTTCAATATTGATATATGTGGAGTGCGGGACCTGGGTTAGGTCCTTTGCAATCTCCTCAGTTGGGGTCAGAACTGCGATGGCTTTGCCAGTGCACAGGTGTGGCATCAGCCTAAAGCATTGCATCTCAAAAGATTGTACTTCGCCATAAATGGTGAGACCATCTTTCAGGTGTTGCTTTAAAATGGCACATTTTACCATAGTAGGCAAAAAGTCAAACGTGAGGAAAATTTGGTTTGATTTTGTCCATCTGGTGCGTTTGGTTTCGATGACCCATTGCCCTTCAGGGAGGTTAATCACTAAATGCACCGCAGCATCTTCGTCTGCTGCCTCCTTGTTTTTGAAACTGAGGTCCAGCCAACCACGTGACATGGAGTGAGGTGCAACATACACCGCAGTCAGGAAAAAAATTTGTGCACATCCCCACAAAATTTTTCCCATAGAGCTGTTTGTTGGATGTCCAGAAACACACGGACTCCATATTCCACTGACGAGAGTGGTTGGGAGTGCGGCGTGTTGATGTACTGGTTGCATCACGCTTGCCAAGCGAGGATTTCTGGGGAAATAGTGACCGCTGGTTTTTTTTAATTTTTTTTTCTATTCTGCTGGTTTCTACAGGGCGTTTTCAAATGTTTGAGGCTGCGGGCCTACCACCTGCTCCTCTTACCTTACTTGCCCAACTGCTCCCTGACATGGGCGCAGACTAATCTCCTCTGTGAGATTATCAAACTAGAATCAGACTTGAATTGAATAAGTTGCAAAAGTGATTGCAATGAGAGAGAAAAGTTTTGATTCAATAAGTTTGTTTACCCATAAACTTATCAATGGCCATCTAACAAATTAAATAAACTAATATAAATATCTGTTAATGCTCAGCATACCTTAAATAAACTATACTTTTTGTTAAATTATGACAACAAAAATGAGTGTAAAAAGGGCTATTGACATGAGAAAAACAAAAGATAATTAAGAAAAACGATTGCCTTTCAAAGACTTAATGGAATTCGACCTCTTAGCTCTTTCTATAAAAGAATGGATCATAAATCCAAAAATATTAACAAAAGCAACACTGTATAGGGTAATTAATCTTTTAAATTTATTAAAATTAACTAGCAGCTGCATTAATAATCATAGGCGAAATGATGGCTACCTACTAGTCTTTTAAAATATATTAAGATTTTATCTTCCAAGTAATCCTTTTCAAGGACATAGAAGATGATAATAATACTGGGCTTTCATTATTGGTGCTAAGGCCCAGTGGAGAGCCCAGAATGCCAGTGACACAGCAGACTGAACAATTTGATAGAGTGGGGCTCTATATTTAAGTGAAGGTAATAGAGAAAAAAATTACTAAAGACCCCTCAAGGAAAACCAAATGGCTGCAATGGGGACAACAATGGGTCATGCAGGAGCAACTAAAATGCAGGAGAGACAAAAAGGATGCAACTCAGGGCTCTGGGGTTGCTGGCCTTATGGACGAGATATTGTATAACTGGGAGGTAGAGTGAGGCCAAGGCGTTCTGCTGGGTTCTCTTGGGAGGTAGGTTTTAATTTGAAATCGTTAAATAGACAGGACTGTTCAAGTCAGAAAGTATCACATTATGGCGGGGACCCAGTGAGGGAGCGTGTATGTTGGCAAGATCTTGGTTCCCACGTGGGGTCAACAGTAGGACAGAGTGATAATGGAGTTCTTGCGTAGCACCAGGGCCAAGATCCCTATCATGATTCCAATATGACTGGATGATAAGCCTGAGGTCACCATGGAGAAATGTATGGAATCTGTTGGAATCAGACCAGTAATGGTAAATTAAGCGCTTCGAAATGAGGCGATATTATATTACTGTGAAATTGGCCAAATTGGGAAAATGTGAATTGATGAATGAAAAATTGGCGAAACTAATGAGATATGGCGAAGTGAATTACTAAGCCATGAAAGCAATACCATCTGAAGTTGCTACAATAACAGCAGGATGAGATGATCAGGAGGTTAAGTTGTTAATAAGTTTAGAGTTCATGGAACAGGAGGAAGCCGCGACAGCTAGGATAGTATATAAAAGAGTATAGTGGGAGCGAGTGCTCCACATTTATTATATTATATTAGTTTATTTCTGTTGGTTAAAGGGCAATGATCCTCATATTGTTAGTCCTATTGCTCAGTGGGTCAAACCCTGTGCAATTGCGTTTTCAGCGTATTTTCACAGACACGCTAATTTTTATAAAAGTGGTGCTCACTACAGGGGGCCCATTGATCAATACAATGAAAACTCAGTTCCCGCCATTTGATCACAAAGGAAACATTCATGGGTTTTTTCGCCAATTTGAGTTTGCTACTGAAGGTACTTCAGATCAACAGAGGGAGAAATATTTATCTCCTCCTTGGATGTTGGGAGTGCTGATCAAGTCGTTTTTTACCTCTCAGATAGTTCCACTTCCTACCATGAAGTTAAGGAGATGGTGCTGCAGTTGTTCAGTGGAACCAAGAACATGTTGCACCAAAAGATTGAGTTTTTTACTATTGGGTTTAAACTCAAAGATCTTACTGCTTTTTCTGATTGATATTCAGCTGAAGCCCATATGTTAATTGGGGCAGGGTATTTAATTAAATGTGACATATGCATAGCATTGACCTCTGCTGTGAAACCATATCATGAGCTTTTCAATGCCTAAGTTTCATACTTAGAGGTTGACATACCTTTGCTTAAATTTGTCCAAATTCTATGCCGTTTATCCGCTAGCTTCCCTCCACCCAAGATAGAGCGGAACCCTAGCGCCTCCACTGCTGGAATCTCTTATCTAGAGGAATTATCCATCCCTGTTCAGCGTACATTTGACATCCACTGGCCTTATCTACAATACACACCTCACTTCCAATCCAATTGCCAACAGCAGCTCACCTATTGGGAGAAGCAAGCTTACACTTTTAATCCCAGCCCAACCTTTATGGTGGCTCCTTTTACAATTATCATGGTTGTAGGTATTATGTGATTAATTGCTTTTTGTGTGGTCACTCCGGGCACCTGGCTAGAAGTTGTTACAAACATTGGGCTCTGTACTTACCGCAGGAACAGTACCACCAGGGAAAAAATCAGAGCGGAGTAGAAATGAGACTCTCTACTTCTGCTATTCTGACCCAAAACGTCCCACCAGAACTTATTCCTGGACCTTCAGTGGTAGTTCCTCAGTATGATGATGTCTTCTTATATCAACAACCGGTTGGAGGGGTGAATGTGCTGACATGAACATAATTCACAGACATGGCAGAAGCAAACTCTCAGTACCAGCCAAAGCCTTATGCTTGTCAAATGTTCAATCACCTTTCTACTGATGAACCAGATCCATTTGCTGATGCGCTTACCTTGGCCAGGGTCAGCGTGGCCCTCCCTGTGGACGCTATTGTTAAAGAATACCCTAAAGTGGGGATGGGTATTATGAGCTTTCTTGGAAAAAAACCCATTAAATGTCCATGTCTTAAAACAATCAGATGCATCTTACTCCGAGTGTACTTAAAGTGATACTGTAGTAGCAAAAACTTGAGTTCATGAGATAATCAATACAGGTGCCCCAATCAACTTAGTATCCACTAGGTTAGTGTCAAAGTTTGCATTAAAGCCTGATGTGGAGCATCATATGGTGTATGGGACTGCAGGAGCAGAAAGAACAGTCTCTGAAGGAGCGTACAGCTCACTACCCTTGCAGTTTGGGTCAATTGTCATTGTAGCTCCTGCTATAGTGTTACCAAACAATATTCTATGACCTGTTAATTGGAACCACTTTTATGCGCCACTTTGGGGGAAATTGTCAATATGACAGTGGAGACATTTTAAATTATGGGAAAGCGGATCCCATTCTACTTCACTTCCAGAGGAATGCTAAAAGATTTTGTACACATGAGTCACATTAACCTTGCATACAGTGATGGAGTGGTTGCGGGTCACTATCATTGACTAAAAAGCAAGACTCAAGCCCTTCCTCACCAAATTTATGAATATCAAGGGCTGCCGCTCAGAGCCGCTGGCCCTATATCTATTCCCTCTGGACACCAAGCAATCATAAGCACCGAGTTAGAGGTGGAAGTGCCTGCTAGGCTATATGGGGAAGTCATTGGGCCCTATCAACAAACATGGCTTGAGCCCCATGTGGCCCCTGGTATTATACTTCTGGGGCATGGGGTGATCAAGGTTTTGGTAGCAAATCTATAGGATAAACCAATACAAATCCGCCGACATCAGTGTAGTTGCCTTCCTCCATTTCATTTCAATTAAAGAGGTCCATGGGATTCATGAGTTTGGCTCAATGGAAGAATTTGGTCTACCCATCAAAACACAGCCTAGCGTAATGGCAGTGGTACCGTGTGAATATTTAATGGGGTTATCAGAAGATCAGAAGAATTGAGTGGAAGCATTATTTCAAAAATACAAAGAGATTTTTGCTGTCGATGATAATGATTTGGGGTGCACCCAAGGAGTGATCCATCGAGTGGAACTGGGGATCATCCCCCCATTAGATCTCAGCCAATCCGCTGATCTAGAGCTGCTGAAGAGGTTGTTACAGCAGAAATCAATAAAATGTTGGAGCAAGGACTGCTCAAACCATTGAAGAGCCCATGGGCTTGCCCCCTGTCCTAATTGTCAAAAAGAAGGATGGTACTAACCGGGTAGTAATCAACTACCACAAGCTCAATAGCGATACAAAAAAGGACTCATACCCTTTGCCATGAATTGATGATGCGCTGGACCAGTTAGGGGAGCTCGTTACTTCTCTGCAATGGATTTAATATCTGGCTATTGGAAAATTGAGTTACCTGCGGTGGAACAAGAAAAATGCGCCATTATTACATCAAAAGGTTTTTTCAACTGACACGTATGTCGCAAGGGCTATATAATGCCCCAGCTACTTTACAAAGGGCAATGGACACTATCCTTGGCAACCTGAAGCTTTCATGCGTTCTTATATACCTTGATGACATCAATATTTTCTCTCGTACATTTTCTGAGCACCTTAGCCATTTAGAAGAGGTATTCCGCCGGTTGGCTGAGGCTAACATCAAAATCAAGCCCCAGAAGTGCCACTTTTTCAAGGATCAGTTAGAGTACCTCGGTTTGTAGTTGATGCAACAGGGTTGAGGCCCCAACCAGCTAAGGTGGATGCCATTCAGAAGATGACTACACCAAGCAGTAAACGAGATATACAAGTATTTTTAGGGATGGTTACTATTGTCGCTTCATACCCAACTTTAGTTGTATAGGAGGTCCACTGTTTAAGTTATTGAAAAAGGATGCCACGTTTGTATGGACGGAACACTGTGAAAACTCCTTTGATACTCTTTGAACAGCATTGATTGAGGCACCTGTGCTACATTACCCAAATTTTGAAAAGGAATTTATTGTACAGATGGATGCTTCTCTTTCTGCTGTGGGGGCAGTTCTGTCTCAAAAAGATGATGAGGGGAGGAGCACCCAGTGGCATATTGCAGTCGAAGTCTGAATAGCCATGAAAAAATTATACTTTGACTGAATGGGAGTGCTTAGCAGTGATTTATGAATACAAGCAATTTTCGAGTTTACATGCATGGTGTAAAATTTAAAGTTGTAATGGATCATGCCTCGTTACACTGGCTGCAGAACCTTAAGGAGCCTGAGGGTCAGTTAGCATGATGGGCCCTTAAACTACAGGATTACAACTTTGAGATTCTTCACTGACCAGGAGCAAAGCACCAGAATGCTGACTGCTTGTCAAGGCTACCCACTATTGCTGTTATGGCAGATCTGAGCGATATCATGTATGATAAAATGCTGAGCGGAAAATATGATGATGAACTACCCCAAACCATCAAGGAGTTGAATGAAATGCGTGCCAATACTTTCCAGCGGAATGGAGAGTTGTACAAGCGGATTGGTGATTCCACAGTGAATTTCCCACGACCTTCAATGCGGCCTAACATTATCATGAGCGCACATAGGGCAGTTGGGCATGGTGGTGTGCGCAAGACGTTGGGATTATTGTGACCTCAGTATTACTGGAAAAGCATGAACTTTGATGTTCTTGAAACTATCTCCTCCTGTCACCAGTGCCAAGTGGAAAAGCCATTTCACCGGAAGACCTCATATCAATTAGTAAAGCCGCACTTCGCTTGGCATACTGTTTCCATTGATGTCGTCGGCCCTCTACCAACAGGAGCTAACCAATCCAAGTACATCCTGGTGGCGATTGACCACTTGAACAGGTGGGTTGAGGCAAGGGCCATTTGGGATCTGGGCGCGGTTAATGTGACTAAGTTTGTAATGGAATGCATCACTTAGCGTCACAGCTGCCCACAGCTTATCCTTACTGACAATGGCACTAATTTCATATCTCACATACTTCCTAAACTCAACGAAATGATGGCCATCCGTGGGGTTCTAACAACTCCATAATACCCCAAGTCCAACGGAATGGTTGAATGGGTCAATGGGACCCTGGTGAACATTCTCCAAAAATTGGTTGCTGATAGGCCCTCCAATTAGAGTACCCTCCTTTCCACCGCGGTGTTTGCCTACAACATTAGCTACCATTCTGTCACAGGGAAAAGCCCATTCAAATTGCTTTATGGACGGCACCCCACTTATCCTGCGCTCATATATGCTTGTTAGAGAACACTGGCGGAATGGATCCGCAATGCTATTTTGACCACCCTAATGAATATGCTGATTAAATTACAAACTGAAACATATTTGTTCAGCTTAGCCAAGAAAATCAAAACACAGGCTGCTGACCAGGTATGGCGAAGTGGCTTAGAACAATTCAAAGATGGAGACATGGTTCTATTCCATGAACAGCATGGGTTTGGGCGGAAACACAAGTTGTCCAGTATTTGGATTGGGCCATTTGAAGATATCAAGAAAGCTGGTATGGATTTGTATACTATCAAGGACCCTACTGGTGGTTGTATTAACCAAGTTCACGCAAAGTTCCTCTGACCATACAAGCAATAGGAGATATATTGTCCAGTCAAGGAGGGGGTAATGTTGCGATTCTGATATGACTGGAAAATAAGCCTGAGGTCACCATGGCGAAATGCATGGAATCCATTAGAATCAAACCGGTAATGGTAAATTAAGCGCTTCAAAAGAGGCGATATTGTATTACTGGGAAATCAGCCAAATTGGGCAAATGTGAATTGATGAATGAACAATTGGTGAAACTAATGAGATATGGCGAAGTGAATTACTAAGCCATGAAAGCAAACCCATCTGAAGTTGCTACAATAACAGCAGGATGAGATGATCAGGAGGTTAAGTTGTTAATAAGTTTAGAGTTCATGGAACAGGAGGAAGCCGCGACAGCTAGGATAATATATAAAAGAGTATAGTGGGAGCGAGTGCTCCACATTTATTATATTATATTAGTTTATTTCAGTTGGTTAAAGGGCAATGATCCTCATATTGTTAGTCCTATTGCTCAGTGGGTCAAACCCTGTGCAATTGCATTTTTGGCATATCTTCACGGACACGCCAATTTTTATAACAATCCCCCTTAAGGGGTGCTCCAGGCTACTTGAGCAAATAAGATCTCTGGAAGATTGATGAGATGGAAATAACTGATCCACCAATGGTGTGGCGAAGCTGCCCTGTCATTTTAATGTTGGACATTCAGATTTCATCAGCGACACTGGTTCAATGGGATGAGCTAATAACAAGAAGAGGTGAGTCAGGTTTGGTGGATGGGTATCCACCATCTGGGGCATACTTTAAATGGAGTTCAACGGTGGCCCACTAGATGTCAGGGTCAATAAAATGGAGCCCAATTGATGATCATCAGGGTGACAATAAAAACTGCAGCATGCTTTGTTGAATTAATAAAGAAATCTTTATAAATGTGGCTGATGGTATCCATGATAGACCAAGTATGATTTAAGTGTTTGTATTTTTGAAAATTAATTCTAAAAATGAGAATTAACTGACAACAGCCCGCCAAGATCTGTTGCATTAAGAATGGGGGGAATCTTGGGAGGGGCTTGGCTTAATTGGACCCAAGGGTACCAGAGGTGGGATCCAATTGGCTATGAAGATGGCGATCTGAGGGATTGCTGAAGCTTTGGATAAATCTGTAAAATTTTGAGGCACTCCCCCAGGTTTTGGGGCTAAATCAGAACGATAATCTTGACCTAATACTATTTCATTTTGATCAGATTGTCTGTGCACCCAGTTCCTCCAGAATCCATTCTAGTGGCCGGGCTGCTTGCATCAATTTGTAGGTCAATTGACCAGCTAGAAATGTTAATCCTCAATTTGTAATTGATAATGGGTTTTTCAAATAAGTTTTTATGACCTGTTATATTTGGAAATTGGGCCTTGAGACCAATTTGATCATCTTTAGGGGAATTTGGTTAGTGGGGCCAAGGGTTGAGTCTCTGGGCCCTCCTGGTGGCTCTGGATTGCCCATCATCTCTGCAAACTTCCCATATTATCTTTAGAAAAGGTAGAGAAGGGAGTGAGGGGTGGAGAGAGGGGTCCTTGTGGGCCAGGGCATTAACCCATCAATCATCCACCAAATGAGCTAGATTGCTTCAGTGATATAGGGGCTTTATTTGGATCTTGGGACCCGTCTTACGCTTGAAGTGGTTTGATACCTGAACAGGCAAAGTCATTGTGCCTCAGGACTTACAAATTTCATTTCCTTTTTTGGATGGAAGGATTCCTCCACCTGGAGCGTGAACCAAGACATAGTTCTTGTGTTTCTCAGGGAGCTTTATGTCTAGGATAGTGGCTATTTTCTAAGGGAGGGGGACGGGGGATGCTGGGTGGGTTGTATGGAAAGCCTCTTTTATTACCCTGAAATTTTTGCAATCACGTGAGCTTACCCTGCTGGTCTCATATGGGGTAACCCTTTCAGGCGATGAAATATTGGACAGACCAGAGAGACTTTGCAGAGGCTAGAATTGCCTCAACATACACCTCCTGGAAGCCACACAATGAAAATGGGCTTGGGTAATTCTGTACTTTTTCATTTGAAGGGTGACAAATGAGAGAGGTGGAAGAAGTTATGTTGCTTCTAATGCACTGGGAGTTTTATATAGTAGATGCCATTACAAAGTTCCTCTCTCTGCTTCAAAGAGGACTAAGCATTTGTCTGCCAACTTCTGGTGTTGGTTTTCAAGGGGAAGCTCTGTGTGTCCAAAATGATAAGCGGCCAACCTTAGACCAAGACTGGGGTAATGCTTCCATTTGGCAAACTTCTTGTAGTCTTTTGTTGACTTTGCCAAATTCTCACAGACATTATTCTGTAGTTTGCAAATGATGGCTATTTTCTCTTTTGCAGCCAGAAGTTCCGAGGATAGCTGAGGACCATTTGTAATAAATAATTGTACCTCAGGGTAGCTTCAAAGGGAAAAAAACTGGTAGAGGAGTGCCTGGCATTATTGTAAGAAAAATGTGACAGGGGCAAGAACTTATCCCAAGTTTCTTAGGAGGCAGACGCATAGCAGCACTGGCACTGCTACAATACCTCATTTACCCTCTCATTTTGCCCGTTGGACTAAGGATGATGGGCAGTGCACCTGAAGGGCCTGATGTTGAGGAGGACTATAAGTTCACCCTAAAACTGAGCAGTAAACTGAGCACCCTGTCCCTCGCAATCTTTTTGGGAAGGCTGAACATGGAAAACACATGGGTAACGAAAATTGCAGTCTCCACTGCAGTTATGGTTGAGAGGCAGGAGATATAGAGAGCAAGCTTGGTAAATCAGTTAACAAAAGACATTATGGCATTGTAACATTAGAGGAGGGTGTTCTACAATGAGCTCAATTGAGACTGATGTCCACAGGCCTTAAGCCTGCTGCAGGGGATGCAATAGCCCTTTTTTGCCTGCGCAGTCTGACTATGCGAGAATGCTGGTGGTGAAGCAAGAGACCCAAGTGATATATCCTTTGAGAGAACCGAGCTAGTTATAGGTCCTATTAACATGTTCTGTGCACTTCTTAGTGCTGGGGTGGCCTACCACCGGGGGAGCGCGGTGCTTGTCAACAATATATGTGCAAAGGGAGGGAGAACCCAGACCCTTTCAGAAATCAGAATATACCTTTCTTAGGGCATTTAAAGACCTCTTCCGCGCTTGCACTCCAGGTCTTAAACAACTCAACTCCTTAAGGCAATAAGATTGGACCAAAATGACGCAGGAAAGGACTGATGCATCTGGGTCCAGCTCAGAAAAGGGTATAGAGGTAGGAGTCAAGGAGAGGATCTGTGAGAAAGGCACCACTGTGGTGTACTCTAGAGGGTCCTCTACATCTTCTGGTGACAGGGAGTGGCTCCAGATTAGATAACTGGCAGAACATTAATAGGTCCCTCAAAGAGTTCATATTTAAATTGGTACCCACAGAGGTCATGATAAGTGCATGTTTGGCGATGACCCAGTTTCTGGGGTTTCTGGCTTGCTTAGCAGCGCTTTGTGGTCTGTTTAGATGGTAATCGTGTGCTGCGCGCCCTGCAGGAGGTAGCGCCAGTGAGTGTGACCAGGACACTGCTTCCAGCTCCTTGTCAATAATGGGCCAGGCCTGTTCAGAGGTGTTGAACGTGCGGGAAAAGTAAACTATGGGGCGTTAAGCTCCATTCATGCTCCTGTAGCAGCACTGCACCCACTGCCACCAAGGAGGCATTGCAGGCTACCACAAAGGGTTTTGAGGTGTCCATAGGTGGACCACTGGGTAGTCAGGAGACCTCCTTGATGGCCTCAAATGTCTGCTGACACTTTGGGAACTATTTTTAGGGAACGTTCTTTCCCATTAGTGGGTGAAAAGGTGCCTCCAGCTGGGCCAGGGAAGGGGAGAACTTCTTCAAGAAGATGAATGTGCCAAGGAAACTCCAAACTTATTTTTGGTGGTTGTGATGGGCAAAGAATGGACGGACTCTAACTTGAGGGGAGGACGGCATAGCTGTCCTTCAGAAATGTGTTTTCTAAAAATTTCAACGCCTAAAAAGAATTTGCACTTGTAGTTTTTACAAAATAAACCTGCTTTGTAGAGAGTCACCAGCACAGCTTCCAGGTATTCAGTATGCCTTTCTGGGGTAGGGTAATGGTGTGATTTATCTTCATTATATGAGAAATTAGAGGAAAATTACAAATCACTTAGTACATCGCTGATGAGGTGCAGGAAAGTGGCTGGAGTATTTCCCCAATCCAATGGGCATAACCCTAAACTGGAAGATCCTCTCCTGGTGCGGATGGCTGTGAGCCAATCCTGTCCCATCGCAATCAATACCTTGTTAAGGTCATTCACAAGGTTTAGCTTAGAAAACATGTGAGACTTGCCAATGGCCTGCATGTGGACTGCTCCGAAGGTAGGGGGTATGGGTCAGAACTGATATGTTGTTCAGATGACTGTAGTCAACAAATGACCACAAAGACCCATTTTTCATGGAAAAAAACATGGAGGAGGGGATTGAGCTTGACTTTTGATAAGAAAGCCCTTTCTCTAACATGTCGTCCAGCCAGACTCCCAGAGACTTTTCCACTTACACCATGTATAAGTACAGTGGACATTTAATTTTGACAAGATCCACCCTCTGCTGGGATGACAGGGCATACTCTGATTAAGGGGGAAGTCTCAAAGCTAGAGACATGTCAAAACGTCTTCGTAGGGAGAGAGTAAGAAATGTAAGTATGGGGGAGTTTTATCAAGGTGAGTTCAGGGAAAGAAATTTAGCTAAGCGGGGTCCCATGGAAAGAATGTTGAGTAAAGGAAACTTACTACTAAGCTTATGTTCGTGAAGTAGAGGGAATATCTGCTTAGGTTAATCCTAACTCTGCTGCCCGCTGCCAACTGCCCACTTTTATATTCACAGGGTATAGCAGGTATTGTACCGCCAATAAATGGTTACAAAAATCAAAATTATGAACCAAAAAGGGTATTGGTTGCTATATTAGGTGACATTTCATTGTCTGAAAAGGCGCCTAGCTTGGATGAGGCTGCCTTATCACTTTTGTGATTTGAGATAATTTATCAAATTTCCCTGCTTTCTAATTGAGCCATAATAAATCAACTCTTAACCCTATCTGAACAAAAATGACTTCAGGATTCTCATCCCCAAATCCTGAGTTATATGAGGCGGCGTTACAACAGATTCGGTCAGGTGTGTGGCGAGATACATTGAGGATGCCCATGAGGCGGTCAATCTGAGAGACCATTAAAGATCCTGAATGGATAAGGCTGCGACAATCCTCAAGGCACCATGTCCACACCCTATAGATATCAATACTTTTTAACATAATAAAATATTTGGTACTTTATCCATTTTCCATTTCCTTCTTGACCTTTTTGTAATTTGCAGCTTTGAGCCTCCTTTGAACTTGGCGACAGTCTAGAGAACTGTAACGTCAACAAACGTGGTGCTCACTATAGGGGGCTCTAAGCTGTCCCAAGTGAAAACGTCTATCAAAACCAATAGAAAAGACTAGCAGCCCTGAAGAACAAGCTGCTGGTCAGTTGAGAAGCGTTGCTCAATGGGTCAATACCTCACAATATAAAAACCACTCGCACAACCTGAAAGGTTAGGTTTCCAGGACGCATTCCAGTTCTCTTGCCTTCTACCAATGAAAGTCAGTATCAACTTCAGTACAAGAACCTTAACGATGTTGTCCAACAATTAATAAATGGCATCTACTCTGTGGGTGCCCACTACAGCTGTTCTCATGCCTCTTCCATTCCTACTATCATGTGGGACCTTTATGACTTGGCCCAGTTGCCGGAAGGAGAACTCACACTGTGTCTTAACTGCTATCTTCACAACTTTGTTCACCCAGCTATTCATCACCTACTCCAACTAGTTGGGTTGCACCATCAAGAGGGCTCCTGACAACTGGGGCTCACCCAGGCCCTGCACACTCACATTGTTGATTTTATAATTCAGCCTTCTTCTTTGTTTATGACAACTGCAAGGCCATTATTGATAACTGATGGTTGACCAACAAGGTCCGAGACCAAATTGTGGTGTTATATAGCAGGATTTCTGGTTATCTTGAGGACGAGCTGCATTGGAACGTCCAGCTCCTCAAGGCAACTTGCAATCAATGCCTCCTTCAGGTCTAGGATCTGGTACAAATGCTACAACAACACTATCAGGAGCTGGCCTCTTGTGACTACTCCTCCAGGAGTGAAGATCCTGAAGGGCCAGAGGGTCCCCGTGGACCTCCCACGCCCCCAGGTCCCTCAACTTCCACCCCTGATGGCCCTGAGGACCTATGGCGGAAGGATATAACAACTGCCTTGGCTGCCCTATGCAATCAAATTTGGAATGTAGCTCAGGGATGCAAGTTCTCAGTGGATGTAGTCCCCCTTGACCTTAGGGTCTCCATTGGCACCCTGTCAGAAAAAATGGGCAACATAAGTGCTTTTGCCAAACTAAACAATACTTGCATCTCTCAGCTTGAGCAAACTTGTCGAGGGTTTGAAACACATTTGACCACCCTCAAGAGCCATCTTTGCCTTCAGGGCGCTGACATTCAATACCCAAAGGAGCAACTCGCAAATAAGGCTTCCGTTTCCTCCCTCAACTAAAATTTTGATGATATCCAAGAAGACCTTAAGGGCCTACAATGACAGCTAGACCAGCAGGGCCCCCGTGACTATGCAGAGACTGAGATCTCAAAGCCAGTGTCCATCCCTGGTGTTAACACCCTCTACACTCCGCTTGTAACTAACCTTAACCTAGTTTTGAAGAAAAATTCACCCTCAGCAAGGAGAGCATTGCCTCCTTCCTGTACGCATATGAGAGCTCCATGGAGGAGGATACCAATTGGCAGAAGGTAAGGCATATCCACTCCTGCCTAGATAGCACCGCCCAGGAGATCATGACCCCCTTTTGAAGGAGTGCACCTGGGAACAGGTCTGTACCACCTTAATCCAAGAGTTTGGTAGCAATTAAACCCTGGCCAACCAAAAACAGGAATTAATGGGTATACGGCTGAATAAAGGAGAAATCCTCATGGAGCTTGCCAGCCGTTTTTACGCCCAAGCACAACCATTAGTCACTACAAATCATATCACCCTGGATGATGCTATTAACGCCATCATTTCTTCATTAGGATCCTACCCTGAGGTTCAAATGCATATGATTGGACAGAGAATGGGTTTACTTACATCCAGGATATCAAGGAAGCACTTAAAGAGATCCCTGCATTGACTTTTACACTCTTAGGCTACATCAAAAGGCCCCTCTAACAAACAGGAGTCCATGAGGTTGAAAATCAGAAAAATCCTCGACCTCGATGTATTTACTGTAACAGTTTCAGACACAGTGCCAAGACCTTCTGGAAACGACTTTCCAAGGAGGTGGGAAAAGGGCCGTCAGCATGAAGGATGAGGCGCTTCATGCTGACATCTCTACCCAGCCTCAAAATCAACCATAACCATGAACAATTCTGGAGTTACCACATCTAGAGAAGAAGTTTTAGTATCCAAAGAAAATAAAGAAATTGATACTGCTTACTCTTATTCTAATGAATCTCCCATGTTCCTCATGCTGCCGCCCCAGTTTGGAAGTCTGGTTACCCAGGTCGCAGTTCAAGTCTATAAGATACCAGTCCTTGCCATAGTCAACAGTGGCTCCCTGTGAATGCCATATACTTCAAGTTAATAAAGTGCATCAAGATTACTCTGGATATGCCAAACTATATGGAGTACAGCACGGCTGGTCCTCAATGTACCCAATATATAGGAATTTATTCCTCTCTACCATTATGTTTTGCAAAGATTGCTGTAAACACCCACGCTATTTCTCTAAATAACCCTAACTATGACCTGCTCCTCAGGATTCAATTTCTTTGAGACTATATAGCAGTACTCCATTATGATGGCAGCTTTCTATCCCTAAGAGGGCTTTGGGTCCCTCTGATCTTTGAGACCCCTCATGATTATAAAACTGAGGTCAAAGCCCGAGCTTGTTTACTGGAGAGTGAAGGCCAAATATTCGGCTTGAATATCACATTAGGGGCTCCCAAGTCCGACTGCCCCTTCCTGCAGTTGATGGGCAAGAAGGCATGCCGATCTACTTACCTAAGGCGACTACAATACCTCCAAAGTCCCAAGTCATTGCTAACACCTGGGTACATGTTAACATCCCCTCAGGATACCTATTGGAAGTCTGAGGCCAAAACAAACCATCCATTGAAGAAGTGCTAACCTTCCCAGTGATCCTAGATCCAGCTTATGCCGGATCTAAATCAGTGTTGTTGGCCAACCTTATTGACAAACCCATGATAGTAGGTCCAAAAAATCCTTCCTATGTCTGCCTACTACCGGTGGAAGCTATTGCCAATGTCAAAAGCTTTGGAGACTTGAGAGATTTTGGCTTGGAAGCACCTCCATCGGTCATTATGGTTGATACCAATATCAGAAAAGACCTCTCAGACGACCAAAAACGTAAGGTTAAAGAGTTGTTGGAGGAGTATTCGACCTATTTTTAGCCTCAATCTACATCTTAGAAGAATGAACGGAGTCCTACATCATGTAGAAACTGGGGATGCTCACCCCTTACAGTCCTGACCTTAACAAAAAAGCAAGGTTGAAGAAGCTCAGGTGGCAGTGGAACTCAAACAACATCTCAACGCTGGACTCCAGGGACCATCACGCAGCCCTTGGGCCACTCCTCTTCTTCTGGTTCAGAAAAAGGATGACTGCCACCAGTTGGTGATGGACTACTGATGACTCAAGTTCATCACCAAGAAGGACAGTTATCCTCTGCGAATTGATGATTCCCTCCGTCTGCTTGCCAGATTCCAGGACTTTTCCGCCATGGACCTTGCCAGCGGATATTGGCAGGTTGAGCTCGCCCCTGAATATTGAGCTAAGTGTGATCTCATAGCCAATTAAGGACTATCTGAGCTTACAAGAATGCCCAGGGCCTTTGTAACACCCCTGCCACTTTCCAATGTGCCATGGACGGGATCCTTGGAAACTTGAAGCTTTCATGCGTCCTTGTCTACCTATATGACATTACTGTCTTCTCACAAACCCTTAATGGGAAAATTAAGCATCTCTTGGAGGTCTTCAATCAGCTACAAAAGGCTTCCATAAAGCTGAAACCTTTGAAGTGCTCTTTTTTTAACACGAACTGGAGTTCCTGGGACACAAAGTTTCCAAGGATGGCATCCAGCCTATACCAGACAAGGTCAACGCCATAGAGAAGATGTCACGCCCCCAAAGATTAAAGGATATCTAAGTATTCCTATGCATGGTGGGCTATTATCGTCAGTTTATCCCCCAGTTTGCCTACTAGCTGAGTCACTGTTCTACCTCCTGCAGAAGAATGCTCCGTTCAAATGGTGGCCTAAAAAGAACAGACTTATAATGACTTGAGAACTGCTCTATGTACTAAACCCATTTTAGTCCACCGACGCTTTCTCCAACCCTTCTTGTTGCTTATGGATGCAAGTGATGTTGCCGTCAGGGCTATCCTAGCCCAACATGATGAAAACAAAGTCTACCATCCTTTGGCCTATTTTAGTAAGGCGCTGAGTAAAACTGAACAGAACTATATCGTTACCAAGAGGGAGTGCCCAGTTATTTTCAAGCCATAAAACATTTGTGGCCTTATCTCTACGGTACTAATTTTACTATTGTTAAAGACCACTCCTTGCTCTGGTGGCTTCAGCAGATGAAGCACCTAGATGGCCAACTAGCCAGGTGGGCTTTACGGCTACAGAGCTATGATTTCACCATTGTCCATCATGCAGCCGCAATTCACCAAAATGCCAACGGCCTCTCCAGGATGCCAGTGCTAGAAGCTTTGACCCCTGAGGCTAACCAGCTGTTTGATCTAATATGCTGTCCTGAGCAGTGGGAGTTGGAGACCCCCGAGGTCCAAGCTGAACTCTGAAGGATGACTTAAAAAACTCAAATTAAGGATGGGCTGTTTTATAAGAAGGTCAATAAGAAGTCGCTCCCATATTTCCGCCCCTCCTCAAAACTGATGTTATTCTAGAGGTTCATCAACTGTGTATATGGGGCCGTTAAGAAATCTTATGAATGGCTGAAGTTAAGATGTTACTAGGACTAAATGGTAGAAACCATCCAAGAGGTCTTGGAGGCATGTATGACTTTCCAATCTCATGACTGAGCCAATTTTCAATTTCAACATCTAATTGTCGCCCTTACTGGGACCTTAAATGTAGTTACTATTGATGTGGTGAGCCCTCTTTCCACTGGGTTCATGGCCATAAGTATATTATCCCAGCCGTGGACCACTTAACCAATTGGGCTACAGTGATTTAGGTCCCAGATGCTACTGCCAGAGCCACAGCTCTCTACCTTGTTTGATCCGTTTTCACCCATCATGGTCGCCCCCAAACCTTGCTTTCAGACAATGGGTTGAACCTCACTTCACAGGTAGTACAAGGACTTACCTCGCTCTTTGGCACTACCCATAGATTTGCTGCCCCTTACCACCCATCTACTAATGGGGCTGTAGAACGTGCTAAAAGAACTCTTATTTCCATTTTACGAAAATTGGCCGCCTCAGATCCTGCCCATTCGAACCAATACCTACCCAGCGCTTTGCTTGCCTACTGGGTAAGTTACCACTGAGTCAATAAGATGTCCCCTTTTGAAGCCCTATATTGGCGTGCACTTCAGCTACCAAGTAGCGTCCATCCATTGCTCAAGACCTCCACACCTGAGAACTCTGAATAACTATGAGGGCCTTAGCCAAAGAAAGTGTCCAGCTTCAAGCCCTAGCCACACAAGGAATAGTCACCACTACTGGAATAGACATCCCAGTTTAATCTCGGCTGACCCTCCTTACCATCTTTTCAATTAGTTGAAATTGTTCTCTTCTATCACCATCAACCTGGAGGCCAACAGAATAACATTGACGTTCTTTGGTCTGGACCCTATAAGGCCATTCATAGGGTAAAGTTTGATTACTCCATTTGATAACGTTAACCAAGGGACTATGGTCAATTGTATGCATGGTCGGTTCCTTTGAGCATATACCCCCTCCAACAGGATCTTGAGGGGGGCGTTTTCAGAATTTGAGATAATGAACAAACCAAATTCCCCACGTCCAAATTGAGCTGTAATAAATCAACTCTCAAGCCTATCTGAATAAAAACGACTTCAGGATTCTCATCCCCAATTCCCGAGTCACATGGGGTGGCATTTCCACCAATTCAGTCAGGAGGGTGGCGAAATACATTGAGGATGCCCATGAGGCGGTCAATCTGAAAGATTAGGAAAGATCCTGAATGGATGTGGCCGCAACGTTCCTCTAGGCACTGTGTCCCCACTCACCTTATAAGTATTGATACCTTTCAACTTAAAAAGGTATTTAGTACTTGTCAGGATTCACCCTGGATTAGGTGAAAGCCTAGTCCAGGAGAAAATCGATATATTCATATGAGGGGCACAATTTTTAAAATGGTCCAATAATTTTGATAATGGAGTTTAATTTTATGTTCTCAACTGGAATACAAATTCAATTTGCCTGAAACTTTCTGAATTCGGGTAATATTTACATTTCCAAGCTGTTATCCTATCTTAAATTACACTTTTTATCTATTCACACCTATCCCAGTACTGGGACTTTCTTACAGATCCTAGGACTCTACCCTTAAAATCCCTCTTTATTTTCTTTAATTAAAGCATTATAAATAGTGCTTGATAACTCTAAATAAAATACTTTTATGCATATTACGAATAAAATTCTTAATTGTAAAGTTTTTATTTAGGAGTAAACAAGTCTTAAGGTTACCCATGAAAGTGAACTTCAAAGAACCCCCTTCAAATAGATGTACCATCAGAGCTTCTCCTCTGGTGGCCCAACAAAATGGTGTTTTCTTCCAGGAGTTTCCGAGCCACCTTAGGAACATATATGTTCAGAAAAAGGGTAACAATTTAAAAAAGCAGCATACGCTTCCAAAAACTCTCAAACCTAAGGTCTTATGAGATGGAAGAAATTTACAGTCTCATGTTTGACTGTGTCAATGGCTATCAGGGCTTACTCAACACAGTTTATTACTTTTTTACTGAGTTTACCTATGACCTTAAAAAGAAAACCAAGGGAAATAAGATTTTAAACAGCTTTATGGGCTTCAACAGAAATCAACTTACTTTGATTGAAGACCATGCCAAGAGAGCTGCTACTCAAATTTTGAACAGAGCTTTCTCTAAATCTCTAAACATCCCTAAAGTTTAACTAATTAGTAGATAGCTATAAATGTAGTTATAGAAATGCTCCAAAAATACCATACCAAGTTGGACCAATACTAGATCAAAGAACCAATAAGGTCCCCCTCAAATAAACTAAAAGAAATATGACAACATTAAAGTCAAAGGAGGAACACCTCAGAAAACTAGAACACTCTAATCAAAAAGAACTTCAAAGCTTTCCAGACCCCAAACCAGAATCAAATGGAGCAAAAAAGGGTTTGAAAAAAGAGGGAATTGATTCAATACTTTATTATGAGGATCTAAAAGAAGATTATCAATCTTACATTAAGTTTTAAAAAGTCTTAACTTATATTGTGAGGATTTTGAATGTGATGATGACCTATAAATGCACTAGATCCTCCTTACTGTCTTCAGCAATCAAATGGAATCTACCCTTCAAGTCATTATGAAGGAGAATTACCACATCAAACTCTATTTTCAATCAAAATTCCTAAAACACAACTCTTTTTACTTACATTCTCTTTATAGGTACCCCACAAAATGGTCCAACTGATGAGGCTAATGAACCTCTAAGCTCTACGAGTCCACTTGATCCATTTGAATCAGGAATGAGTTTAGGCTGCTCAAGACCAAATATGGCCCACGGTCAGGCCTACTTCAGTGGTGCTTAGATTTGCGCAGCCCCAGTTCAGTGGGGGGCAGTACCCCAGGTTTCATCCCGCAAAGTTGCCTGCACTGGGTGCCATAATGGGCACACAAAAACTCATAGTCCAAATACGGTTTTGCAAATGGATGTCAAAAATTATACCCACCTGATTCAAAAATAGAGATTAAAGATGTATAATCTAATGATAACATTTGTTTAGGCGACCAGTACCCAATTCTCTGCAATGATGTCATTTTGCACTCTGATTAGCGAAAGAAAGTAGAACAAATTTTATTGACTGTTTGTAGTTAAAAGTGCTGAACATAAGTTTGGATGAGAATCATATGACAATTGGACCTATCAAGTTGGGTCAACGATCGAGAACTAGCTTCTAAATTTGATAAAGGCAACACTCAAGAATTTTATGGAAGCCCCAAGAACAATTGGTGCAACAATGCGCCAAAAAACCAGACAAAATAGCTGGGACTTACCTTTGCACAATTGGTGATAAGCTCGATGACTCCTTTCCAACAATTTTAACACTTGTCAACTTTAATGGCTCCCCTCCAAAAATTGGATCAGATATCACTAAAATAAAGTATAAAGATTACCTGGTTCCGCTCTCAGATTGGGATAGAGTCAATCCCAACAAAAACGAGGGCATGACAAAGTGAAGCTCAAGGAGCCAGCTGAAGGTACCTCTGGTATTAATGCCAACCATGTTATGGAAGACATCAGCATGCCATTTGAAAACATGTTACACCTGAGAATGTCTTCAAAAACATAAATTGCACTTCCCAAACAAGCAGCCCACATGAACAAGTCTGTGCAATGATTAAGAGAGAAAGTCAGATTCAGACCTTCACTGAGGTGGATGGCTTTGCTCTCACCAATGCGTATGGGCCCTGCATTGGACAGTGGGACCACCAGGATGTCAAGCGGGTGAAAAAGAATTCAATAAACTTGTACAACTGCAACTTCATTGGGTGCAACAACGGCAACCCTTCCACCCATATCTTTGTTACCAATTTTGAGTTCACCCTCATCAGCGATCTCTGCTTCAACCCCCACAAAAACACCTTCGTTGTGCCCTAGGAGGTTTCTGCCACCATCCAGCTGGCGGTCAGTCCCACCAGCGATCACCTGCAACTACAGGCACCGTTCTTGAATTGGGTTGACAAGAACAAATAAGACTAGGTTGACAAACAGTTTAAACACCTAGGCTGAACCAAGGATAATGTTTGTCCCAGCATCTTCCAGAAGTGCCTCACTGGCCCCCAAGGGTGCGCTGCCTAGATGCTGAACAGCATGCTCCAAGTCCTCCAGTCCGCCATAATACCTGGCAACTGCAATGACGACAACATTGACATTGCCATAAAGGAGTTCAATTTAATTATCTACCTGAGTCGCTCTGAGTATAAGTCCTACCACTCCAAGGTTGCTAAATGCCAAACCAAGGCCTACCACTACTTCCACAAATCCAGCACTGGCATCACCAACCTGCTCTGCATCAAGCATGAGGCTCTTTACATCCCCAGGCTTGAGCCTTCCGCCTACCTTAACCCTCAGGTCACAACTTACTCCCCCTAGGACAGGCTTGGGGAGGGCATTGTCAGGATTCTCCCTGGTTTAGGTGAAAGCCTTATCCAGGGGGAAAATCGATATATTCATTTAAAACACAATTTTCAAATGGCCCAATAATTTTGAGAATGAAGTTTGATTTTATGTTCTCAACTGGAATACCAAATTTGGGGCTTTTACTGAATCATGCTGATTTTGGGGAATATTTACATTTCCAATTTTCTCTCTAATCTTAATTAACACTTTTATCTATACCACCTATCCCAGTATTGGGACTTTCTTACAGGCCCCATGACTCTACCCTTAAAATCCCTCTTTATTTTCTTTCATTTTCAAGCGTTATAAATAGTGTTTGATTACTCTAAATAAAATGATATTAACCCTATTACTAATAAAATTCTTGATTAAAAAGTTTTTATTTAGGAGTAAACAAGTCATAAGGTTACCAATGAAAGTGAACTTCTAAGCACCCTCTTCAGATAGATATGCCATTAGTGATTCTCCTATGGTGGCCCAACCGTACTTTATCCATTTTCTTTTTCCTTCTTGACCTATTTGTGAATTTGCAGCCTTGAGCCAAATTGGAACTCGGCTACTGTCTAGAGAACTGTAACACTGACAATCACTGAATCTAAGGATTGCGCTACACTGAGGTCAATGAAGTTTTCCACCGCTCCTTTATCAAGAAGGTCATGAAATGATTTCACTGATTTTTACAAAATGTAACTAGAAACAGAAAATACGCTTGCTCTTTTTAATAGTAATGGCCGAGGAGAGAGTAGTTGAAGTGGAGGCATGACCCAATTTGAGGGGTGGGTGTTTGTTAAGTGTAGAACTGTGCTACTCATCAAGCAAAGGGGTTGTCTCCTTATCCCCAAGATGGGAAGCTGCTGATTTACAATTATGCTTACCTCCCCCTTTGGAGGAGAAGCAGAGCTCATCAATGAATATATCAGAGCGGCACATATCGCCCTCAGGAATCAGGAACCCAGGTAAGTGGGGCTTGTAGGAAGGTGTTGAAGTGTGTATGAGGCCAGCTGTTGGGCTCTTGGAGGTGGGCGTAGGACCGTGAGACCTGTGGGCATTTCCCATGTACCTGACCACTAGATGGAGGTAGAGGAGCATCTTGAGGTTTGCCAAGGGAAGCTATTGCTGGGTTGTTCTTTTGGAATGTTCTGTCTCTGATAGAGAGGACAATAATAAGACGATCATCATAGACCCCAGAAGATGGTTCCAGGACAGATGGGAGACAGATTTTGAGCCCAGGATGGCCCAGAAGGCTGAAACAGAAATCTCAAGCGGGATTGGGACTGAGAATGACAACACAGCAAAGGTTTTGATGAGGATTACTAAATTGTAGCTGCCCTAGAGTAAAGAGACGGAGAAGCTGCTAGGGTCTTGACTCAGGGGCCTGAACTGCTGAAGTGACCAGTGCAAGCAGAGGTGTGAGGTTCGCCGTCTTGACTGCAGAGCATATCAACTCTCACCCAACGGTGGGCCCCCTTTACAGGGCGTCAAGGAGAGCTACGCTCTGTTGGGTGTTGGTGGGAACTGGGGTCTTTAAGGTTTCAGCGGAGAAGCGCACCTGGAGCTCCACCAAGGCTTTCAGGACTAATATAACAACTTTGTAAGAGGGATTAGGACTGAACCCCTATCTTATCACTTCAGGGGTTACGCTGATTGTGAGTTGACGTTCTGGGTTCCGTTTCACTAGGGCCTGCTTTCAGGCTTGGATGTTTGAGACGATGGACCAACAGGAGAACACCAAGTTGAAGAGCGAGTATAAATTCTTAGTGAGCGTTTAAGAAATCACTTTACTAGAGCCATATAGGAGGGCAGATAGAGAGGAAGTATTTTTCATAATGTCAATGAAGCGCTGATGAGAATAAGAATGGACTTCTAGTCTGGGTGTTTGAAGACCTAGTGGAGAGCATGAATGCCAGTGGCACAGTGGTTTGAATGACTATAAAGACTGGGGCTCTAGCGTTTAGGTGAGTATAGTAGAAATTTATAATGCATGAAGGCCCCAAGAGAAACCAAATGGCTGCGATAGAGGCAACTGCGGGTTCAGTGGGGGCAAACCCTAAAGGCAGGAGAGGTATTAAGAACAACTCCTCAGGGTTCTGAAGTCGCTGGCCTTTGGGTGAGATATTATATTACAGAGATGTAGAAACAGGCATTGGCGTTCTGTTGGGATCTCTCAAGGGGTAGTCTTCCATTTAAAATCCTTAAACGGATGGGATAGGTTGAGCCAGAGAATATTGCGTTCTGGTGGGACCTAGCAAGGAGCACGCCATTGGCTATATTGAGGTTTTTGATCAAGGCTGGCGGAATAAATGAAGTGATATTAGAGGTAGCACATAGCGCCAGGGACAAGCTCCCCATGAGAGGGTGCTCCAGGATACTTGGATAAACATATCTTTGGCAGATTGACAAGTTGGGTATATCAAATCTGCAAAATGTGTGGCAAAGTTACCCTGTTGTTGCAGCATTAAGCGGGTCTATTTTGCCAAACCAGCGATGGGTTGGAAGGGTGGGCTTATAATATAGAAGAGGCGAGTCAGGTGTGGCAGATAGGTGCCCACCGTCAGGGGTTCACTTTTGAAGGAGGTCAATGATGACCCCCTAGGTCACAGGTTCAATCAAATGGAGAGCCTAATAAACAATCATTTGTGTGACAATACAAGTAGTGGTGTTCTTTTCTGGATGATAGTTGAAATCTTAAAAAAATGGCAGATGGCACCTTTTATACTGAGTACAAAATGAGGGGTTTATCTGGAAATTTATTTTAGAAAGAAGAATGAACTGACAAAAAACCCTGGAGTATGCTGTCTCTAAGAATGGCGGGAAGGGGAGAAGTGATTAGCTGGATTGAACAAGGGTTACCATCGGTGAGTTCTAATTGGCTAGGAAGGTTATGAGCTGAGAGGTTGCTGAAGCTGTGGACAAATTTGTAAAAAAATTGAGGCCCTCCCTCAGGTTTTGAAGCCAGTTTAGACTAAATAGTATTGATCTGGTACTAGTTCATTTGGGTAAGAACGTCCATGAATCAAGTTCCACAAAATTCTTCTGGTGAGTTGGGCTGCTCACATAAATTCAGAGGTCAAATGATCAATTATCATTATTGATCCTCAACCTGCTAATTAACTTGTAGTCCAAGCTGGATATTTGACCCATTATTGAGAATTTGTATTAGAAAAATTTTGCCCTTTGGGGGGATTTTGAATAATGGGGTCAAGGTGGGGTGATTCTCAGGGCCCTGCTGGTAGCCTAGGATTACCCAACCTCACTGCAAACCCCTTCTATTATTTAAAAAAGATAGAAGAGAAAGAAAGGGGTGGAGAGTGGGATCCTTGGAGGCCAAGGCAGTAACCCCTCAAATATCCACCACATGAGCCAGATCGCTTAGATGAGACAGGGAGATTTGGACCTTGGGACCCCTCTATGCCTGAAGGAGTAAAGATCCTGGTCTAGGCAAAGTGGCCTTTCCTTGGGACATACAAGTACTTTCTTCATCGCTAAACTCCTTGATAATAGTATCATTAGCATTGTGGTAAAACATGCCAGCCTTTTATAACTTCAGCATAGATAACTCCTAACTTTTGTAGTTAAAGAGTTCATTATTGTGGCCAACTTACCATTCTCAGCCATTCCGCCCATACTAATCTCAATATATTCAATATATTGTGAAGATTCCCAATTTATAAATTTTTAAGTTAACATGAGTAACCAGAAACTGACTTTCATGGCTATAGAGATGAAGGGCCTGCATTGATCCTAAATCTTCCCACTTTATGCAGATTGGGAGTAGTATTAGAATGGCTGTAAACTGCCTGAGCAGCCCAGGAGGAGGAGGCCAAAGGAACTGAAACGGGATTAGCAAAAGTATCTCAAACGTTTATATGAGATTTTCACAAAAGCTTGAGGCTAAACGCTTAGGAGGAGAAGTTACCAGAGTATTAAGATAGGCAGAAGCTCCAAAACCCAAAGCGGATGTAAGAACCATAGGCAAGTTATGCATAACCAGTGCTTCATCGCCTTTAATATCTGGTTCCATTAGAATGGGGTCACATTCATTAAAGAATATAAAGAGGGTCACCAACTAGATAACCTGTCAACATTTACAAAAATACTTTTGGATCTTCATATTAAACTGGTCCATCATATCAAAAAATGGCGGCGTTTCACCTGCAAAAAAGGTTTTATTATCATTTTTTTGGTTAGCAGCTAGAAAAATACGGTCAAATTTGATTTTTATCTACTAGGGACCTGACTTTATGTCCCAAGTTTTCAGTCTCAAACGTTAAGATTCATTATCCTGATATAAAGCAGTATTGCTGTTTAAATTTAAATTTAAATCTATTGTGGGGAAGGCTGACCATGGGATGGACACTTCCGAATATGACTCAGACGAGACAAAACTTAGTACCAGGGGAGGCACCCCAGAGAAACGATGCTATCTCTTGTTGCCAGCGGGAACGCCACTTGTGGGGAGGGGGAGGGAACGTGTGAAGGGGCCGTAGCCACTATTGAGCACGTGTGGAGGAAGGGGTCTGATTTGATGAACCAGACTGGGAACCAGGAGGAGACCAGCTGTCGGCGACGTGGTGGGAGATATCCAAACATCCACGCTTGAAAGTGGTCCACCAAATGAGACCGGAATCTGTGGACAGCTTCAGGGAGGGTGGGGATGGAGCCAGCGATGGCATCCAAGACAATCGTGTGGATAGTCCACATGGCGATTGCAACCATCAGAGCACGGAGGGAGGGTGGGAGGGAAGAGGCCATTAATGAAGCAAACATATCTCTTGACAGACTGAAGGGATGCGTTTGATCCTGGCCTAGCAGACGTTGGACTTCGCGCCATATCACTTTAGAGGTGGGGCATTTCTCCAGGCGGTGGAACAGCGTTCCATACTGGCCACACACGACACAGGATGAGTGTAAAGCGTTAGAGCGCTCAGCTGTATGATACACCCGCCTCAGGCAGCGCCACACATGGGAGCGGACTTGAGGCTGCAACAGAGGATGGTGTGCGTATTTCCAGATAGTCTTTTGGGTTTCAATGGAATAAGGGATGTCCATCATGTCCAGGTAGTCCACCCTGGATAGGACATGGGGTCGAATAGGGATCACGCCATCATGGATGGGTAGCCCCTGTACCTCTTGTGTGAACTGAGGAGAGGGGCGGCCTCTTTGGGTTGTATGTCCACTAATATGAATTCTCCACTCTGCGCTTCGCATGGAGAGTAGGATTCGTTTGTAGTGGGTTTTTGTCCTGTGAGGACCTGTGGCCAATGTGTGTGATGCGAGGTATTTCATCAGGGAGTGGGGGTTTGATGGATTATTGAGGCCCAAGGCTCGGGAAAAGTTGGAGTGGGCCGCGCGGGACCAGTGTTGGGATGGGAGTGTAGGAGCAGTGACGGCCGCGACCCAGGTGCCCAGGATCTTGGCGGCATGGGCTTTGAAGTCAAGCAGGCCCATGCCACCATGATGATGAGGGCCAAACATGACCTCTAGCCGTACTGGTGGAGGGTGGCCTGACCAAAGCCATCCTTTAGCAAAGCATACAGGGATTTGAAGAAGCTTGGGGAGAAGGGGATGGCGTGGGCTCCGAACCAGACTTTGAATAGGAGCATAGAGTTGGCAAGAACAACCCTGCCAGTGAGGGTAGTAGGGTGGGCTCTGAGAGAGGCGATTCGCTTCGTCACGTTGTCCAGTATACAGCCCTCCATTACTGCTGACGCGTATCCGCCTGCCTCCATCCACACGCCCAGATGGCGTACCGGTCCTATGGTAGGACGTGGCACAAAGGGGAGCACCAGTGGAGCTGTGTGTTTTGAGTTAGTAAGGCGTGGACGTGGGCGAGCAGATGGGCTGGGTTGGGAACTACTTGCTGGGGCCCAGCAGTTCTGAAACTGACCAGGGAGGATGATTTCGGTTTTGGAGGCGTTCAGTGCCGCGTTGCTTACCTGGGAATATTCCTGGATGAGGGCTTCAAGCGCATGTGCATCTTTGTTATTAGACACCCCCACTACGCAATCACCTGCAAATGCCAACATCTTGACTGGGGTTTGGCCTGGCACATGGACCCCAGTGAGGTGGGCATTCACATTTCGCAGTAGTGGGTCAAGGCTGAAGTTGTATAAGAGTGGGCTGAGGGGGTCCCCTTGTCGCAGGCCCCTTTGAGGGCGGACTACTTCCGTTAGGAAGCCTGGGCCACGCACTGCCATTGTTGCAGATTCTGTGAGCAGCATCACCCAGTTAATGAAGCAGGGGGGTAGGCGGAATTGATGGAGGCAGGCCCTAAGGTATTCCCAGTTTACTCTATCATAGGCCTTTTGTTGGTCCAAGAATACAAGTGCCCCAGAGGCTGTGGACTGACACACATTAGCCACTGAGTGCACGTTATCTCAAATCGACCTTCTGGGGATGAAACTGTATTGTTCTGGGGAGATGGTGGCAGATGCTACAGTCCCTAATCGGTTAGCCATGATTTTGGTTAAAATTTTGGTGTCTGTGTTTGTTAGAGAAATGGGGCACCTGTTGGCTAAGTCAAGCTTATCCCCTTTCTTGAAGAGTGTGACAGTAAAGGCCTCATGTCCTCCTGGTAGGAGGCACGTTTCCAACAGGCTTTGGTTGAGTGAGGCTAGCAGCAATGGAGATATATATTTAAAATATTTTTTGTAGAACTCATATGGAATGCCATCTGAGCCTGGGCATTTTCAGTTTGGCGCACCGCGAATGGCTGTCCATAATTCATTTGGAGTAAATAAACCTATTATTTCCGGGTATCAAAAAATGGTGCGGATATGAGCTCAGTTGAGAAATTCCGCCATTTTGGCCAGCTGAATTGGTTCAGCTCAGTATAACTCGGAGTAATATCTTTGAGTTTCGATTGCCACTTCAGCTGGTGTGTCCACAATGGAATTATCCGATCTTCGCACCTGTGTGCAGGCCACGCTCTGGCATGGTGCAAAAAATTTTTGAAGAAGTATGCAGTGCACTTGTCGCCTTTATTGATGCATGTGGCCCTGTATTGGACACAAACCCAATGTTTGTGTTGTCTTTTGAGTGCGTTGAGGTGGGCAGCTGCCTCCGCCCACTTCCGGCCCCATGCAGGGCTATATCCTGTGACTGGAATGTTGGACTCCAAGTGGGTCAATTCTGCCAGCATGCGCGATATAACTGCCGATGTGGCTCGTGAGCATCTGGAGGAGAGATGGCGATAGTGGCGGATGGTGTCTTCTTTGAAAGTTGCCCATGTGGAAATGGGGTCCGTGCAAAATGGTGCAACAAACAATTCTGCCAAAGTTGCCTCTTCCACCCACGTGGAAAATCCTGGCGACGCGAGCTCAGGGGGGCAGATTTTGCACCAATGTGGGGCCTTTGCAACTGTGAAGGGTAAGTGGTATGTTATCAAGACCATTCGATGGTCAGAGAATTCCATTTTCGTTGTTTTGAAGTGGGAGATGTGGGGTTGGAATTTCGCCGGTGCTAGAATAAGGTTGATGCGGGTCATGGACCTTAATTGGCCATTATGGACGTGGGGGACGCGTCATGTTTTCAAGCAGTGGGGCATGTCATGGCACCGCATCCCTTAACCCAAGGGTGGCTTTTAGAACGCGTAGTTCTATGTGACCCTGTGGGGCGTGGGGTGAGGGTGGCCACCGGTCTGTTGGTGAGGTTAGCCAACAGTTCATGTCACCAACTAGGAAGGAATTGGGGGTAGCGGAAGGGATTTGACTGATGAGAAAAATTCCCAAAGCTCATGTGCACCATTTGGGGCGTAAATGTTGCGATTGTGTGCACAACATCGGCCCATGAGAAGGTGACAACAAGCACTCGGCCATTTAGGAATGTTTCTGAAGAGGTAAATTTGAAAAAATTGTTTTTCTGAATTAGCACCCCACAGTGCTTCGACCAAAAGGATAGGGATGGTAAGAATTGTAATCCATGCTTTCTCAGAACCTCGTGGACAGTGGGACTCCTGGATGGCCAGGATATCCATGGGTAAATTGTTTTGTAAAAAACTCAGTTTCCTAGCCTGGGATGGGGAGGCCTTGAGTCTGGCAAAATTCAGCGTCCCTAGAGTGAAGGTTTCCCCCATTGCACCTTAGGTGCGAGGGGGTGGGCCCCCAGGCCCACCAGCCTCTTCCAGGTCCCCACGGGCTTTCACAGCAGCGCGGGTATTAGCAGCAATGCTATCGGGGCTTTTGTTAATTTTTGCGGAAAGAGTCGTGTTGGCTTTGGCCTTCACTTTTAGTTTTCTTGACGTCAGACAAATTTTTTGCGGTGCGGATAAGTTTGGTGCACTGTTGAGTGGGGCAAAGAAAATTTTTTCAGTTGGGATAGGTCCCAAGTCAGTTTCAACCGGGGCTTGGGTGCAACGATTGGGTGAGACCAAATCTCCCATCGGATCTTTGGATTGAGTGGCCTGTTCAGCATGGGCCTCCCAATCTGATTGGGTGATGGATTCCTGAGTTGCTTCCACCGCGAAGGTCTCCATGTCCTCCTGGCGTCGTGAGTGTGGGATGGTGGTGTTGGCCTTGGCCGTTTCCTTGGCCACAGCCCTATGGGCCTGCTTAGCCTTCTTCTGCTCCTGCAGGGAGATGGGCTTTACCAATAGGTAGCAGCCTTGTGCTCCCCACGGGAAAGCCTCCTTGGTGCTTGCGGTTGGTTCGTAGTGCGCCTCTCCGCTGGTCATGGCCGCTGAGGGGTGCTCTTGGATTGTGACGCCCTCTTTGATGGGGCATGCATGCGCCTTATGGCCGAACGCGTCACAGTGGGTGCAAATGGGGGGCGCGCTGTCCACAGTTACCTGGAATGGGTGGGTGGTATGCCCTGCAATATCAATAAAGGTGGAGTGTGGGATCTGAGTTAGGTCCTTCGCGATCTCCTCAGTTGGGGTCAGAACTGCGATGGCCTTACCGGTGCACAGGTGTGGCATCAGCGTGAAATGTTGCATTTTGAAAGATTGTATTTTGCCATATATGGTGAGACCATCTTTCAGGTGTTGCTCCAAAATGTCACGTTTTACCATAGTAGGCAAAAATTCAAACGTGAGGAAAATTTGGTTTGATTTTGTTCATCTGGTGCATTTAGTTTCGATGATCCATTGCCCTTCAGGGAGGTCAACCACTATGTGCACTGCTGCAGCCTCATCTGCTGCAATTTTGCTTTCGAAACCTAGGTCCAGCCAACCGTGCAACATGGAGTGAGGTGCAACATACACCGCGGTCAGGAAAATTTTGTGTACATCTTCACAAAATTTTTCCCATAGGGCTGTTTTTTGGATGTCCAGATACACACAGACTCTGAATTCCACCGACGAAAGTGGCTGGGAATGTGGCATGTTGATGTACTGGTTGCATCGTGCTTGCCACACGAGTATCTCCAGGGAAATTGTGACCGCCAGTTTTTTTTAGATTTTTTTTCTATTCCGCCAGATTCTCTGGGGCGTTTTTGAACGTTAGAGGCTGCGGGCCTTCCGCCTGCTCCTCTTGCCTTGCTTGCCCAACTGCTCCCAGACATGGGCGCAGACTAATCCCATCTATGAGATTATCAAACTAGATTTAGTCTTGAATTGAATGGGTTGCAAAAGTGTTTGCAACGAGAAAGAAAAGTTAAAGCAGTATTGCTGTTAATAGCTCTGTCCATAACTGTATCAAGGCCATCAAGGCGGCGTTGATGAGCTTGATTATCTAATACTAGCTTTTTAACTTGATAGTCATGACCATTTATAATTCCTTAAAGTTGGTCAACGAGGGCATAAAATGGCTCATATGAAAAATTCATCAGAAATTTTTTGCTGGGCCTTGGGTCAGCCACTTCAGCTTTAGAGGGTTGTGCTACTGCTATCAGAAAGTAATATAAAGGCGTTAAGGTGATCCATACTTAAAAATACTGGTATACAAGAAAACAAGGTGTGACACCCTTTAGTGAGCACTAAATGTGGAAATTAGAACAGAGGTGTCATATTTCTGGTGCACATTATAGCCACAAAATATCAGATACTGTTTGAGGACATAAACTGTAAACCCCTCATATAAAAAGGAAATACTATTATTGGATATAATAATTGTTATCTTAAAATAGCACATTGTAGGTCTACTATTTCCAGTGGCTACGTGACTTGCAAAAATAATCTTTATGGTAGACTGGTACAAGGCTATGTTAAATAAGGATCCCTTTATAGATAACAATCATGTCAAGATAAGCTCAACTTGTTTCCAGAGTTCTTATTGGTTAAATTCTGACTATCAGCAACTTAAGAATGGGAAAATAAAGGCTAATATCCAAATTAGACTAGGGAAACAATTGCGTAGGCCTTGGGGTATTTCCAAAATAGTATCAATTAATTAATTGAACTAAAGACACAAGTAAATGGCTGTAATAAAGATAAATAAAATATTACGGATTAATTAATGTCAGCATGGGTAAACGTAGGATATTAAGATTAGTAAGATAGTAGGAGACAAAACTTAAGGCCACAGGATAAGGTATTAAGTAAATTAAGGAAGTAGAAGTTGCACCAATGGGGATTAAATATTTGATCAGCCATCATAAAGTCTAATGAATGAAGGTATCACAGTGCAAATTAATAGTATGTTGATACAAATTTGGAGTTACTTATATAGCAAGAGCTTTCCAGATGAGCAAAACATAGTAAACTTAATTCTATTGCTCAACACTGGCGTTTTGGCCAAATAACTAAAAGATATTGTCTAGTTTATGTGATATAAATATAACATTATTAGTATTATTATGAAGCATATGGTTGGTAAAAACATTTACTCTATTGTTGCAATCACTAATTGTAACACATTTTAATTCAAGACTAGGTAAGTTTAATAATCTCTTAAAGGAGATTAGTATGAACCCTATATCAGGTAGCAGTTGGGTTAGCAAACTAAAGGGCACAGGATCAGGCCTCGCACCATCCAAAAATTATAACCTCCCCGGTGACAATGTCAGCCTAGATAAAAATAAGAAGCTGGCGGTGAGTATTTCCACAGAGATTTATCCTGGCAAGCAAAATGCAACCAGTTCATCAAAACACCATATTTCCAGCCCCTGTCATAAGTGGAGCACGGGCTTTGAGTTTTTCTGAATATTAACCAAATAGCACTTTGGGAAAAGTTCTGTGGAGATGTGCTCAACCATTTCCTGAAAGCGGTGTATGTAGCACCGCACTCCATGACCTGTGGTTGGTTGGATCTTGGGTTGAGACTAAACAAGAAGCGGATGAAGCTGCACAGGTGCATGTGGTGGTAGACCTCCTCGATGGTCAACAGGTGGTCAAGACAAAGCACACTCAGTGGACCAAATCTAACCAAATTTTTGTTACATTCAACTTTCTCTCCACAAAGATAAAGCGCACGGTGCTGGAGCACTACCTCATGGTCAGGATTAAAAGCTATGAGGAACTTCACTTTTTCAAAATGCAACACCAAAACATATGACAGACCTTTGTACAGGTAAAATAATTTGCATTGATCACCATAACTGCAGTCATCATGGAAGACTTTACCTAAATCCCCCACACTGCAGTTGTGAACATTGATAGGCAGGAATCCCACCTGTTCCACATCACAGTGGATAGCGCGCCCCCTATCTGCACCTTTTGTCACGCTTTGGCCATAAGGCACACACATGCCCTTCCAGAGAGGGCGTTACTCAAAACGAAATCCTCCCCAACGCAATGGGCAGTGCAGACTCCCATTATTAACTGCTGTAGGAATCCATCTCTTTTGTGCTCGCTGGTGCATACGCCGCTGGATCACACAAAAACTTCTAGTAAAATTGTAAATACCTGCTAATAAAGACTTAATTTTTAGTTGTTTTTATTAGGAATGCAGGAGTAAAAGAAAGAACAATGCTTTCCAAATTTCGACTCTTAGTATTTATACTACTTTTGAAGGTTTAAGGGAATTTGGGGATAAGTTTGGAATAGCTTCAATGCTTCTAAACTAGGTAATATGCAGTAATAGTGTAGCACAACTCGGGAACTTGCTTCAGGGCAGCGGAGTGAAAGAAGAGGAATCATAATTGGCCAAAACATACCCATGAGGTAGCATTTTTATAACTTGAGCCAATCACCACCTGAGAAATTTCTTGCACCTTGGGGGACCCCCTCCAAGCCTATAAAAAAGGAGTCCCCGCGTAGGTGCATTGAAGGACTTTGGGGTGGTGGGGGGAGTGCCTTCTGATGGTAACCCCAAAGTCCGTTGTGTGGTCAGAGTAATCTGACCATTCAATTTTATGTTTGGTGCCCATAGAGGTTTTGAACTCGTGGTACCCCAATTAACGGGGTTCCACCAAGAGTCAACCAGGGACTTTTGGCTGAACTTTTCAATAGCATTGTTTATGTTGTTGTTAGAATAACTCTTAATGTCCAGATAATCGCAAATGGCTGACATTTCCCTTTTTTAGCTGAGATTGGCCTAAAACATTCTTCTTTTTAGCTGCAAAGGCAAATGTCCGATATCACCCCCCTCAAGAATGTTGGGGGGCAAGTAGGGCCGGAGGAAATGGCCATGTATGCAATTAATGGTAATACCAGTAGCTAGCGACTTAATGGAATATTCCTTCCATCTCTTTTATGTGACGGTGAAGGGACACTCCCAAGTAAATCCAAGCTTACCGCTTCTAGGAGTGATGCGGTTATGGTAATCTTACCATGTCAGACACTTGGAATGTAGGAAGGGGGTTCTGAGCTCATTTGCTTCTTGGCCTTATTTAGTCACAGTTTTTGCTAAATTGGTCATTGCCTCAGATTGGAGTTGAATGATGAGCTGAGCCTATCTTCTCATGACCTTCTCAGGTTCCTCAACTCTAGAGGAAAAAACATATTTAACTAAGAGGGAAGGTAGTCCTGGTTCCCGCCTGTAAAAGACATAGAAAGGGGACTTTTTTAAACTGGCGATAACTGATAAGGTAGGCCATAAGAGCACTAGGTAGGAATTGATCCCAGTGAAGTGGATCGGAGGAGGCCATTTTCCAAAGAATAGAAACCAATGTCCCATTTGCTCATTCCACAGTTTCATTTGTGGAGGGGTTATATGGAGCTGAGAAGAGTTGTTGTGCTCCCATAGATGTGGCCAGGATTTTGATTACTCTGGAGGTGAAGGTCTTACCATTATCGCAGAGTAGTACTTGGGGGCAGCCATTACGTGTGAAAATGAGTTGGTGTAAAAGGTGGCGGTGGCCTTAACAGTTTGGGCAGGAAGAGTCACTGCTTCCACCCACTTGTTGAAATGGTCAATAGCTACTAAGATAAATTTGTTTCCACTAGTAGACTGAGGAAGGGGACCTACTACATCCAAACTAATGGTGTGGAATGGTTGTTGAGGGGTAGTAGGTTGATACTGGTAATGAGTCTTGAAACTGGATTGCTTCTTACACGTAAGGCAAGCTTCCAAGACATCAACAATAGCTTCCATCATTCCACTCCAATAGTATAGATCCTTGATTCACTCATAAGTTTTCTTGGTCCATCCATGACCTAGAGTGGAGTGAGCTTCTAGTATAGCAAGTACTCGTTCTAAGGGCTGAAGGTAAGGCAGCCAATTGTCCCCACCTGCTTATACAACTTCCCAATTTCAACTTTGTTGTTACAGGAGTGCCGGGTTAACATCTTCTGAACAGGCTCATCTCATCCTCCCATTCATTGGGAGTCATTAAGATGTCATGTAACCTCTCTGCCTCACTATCATCCAAGTGAAGGACTGGTTGCCGAGTTAACCCATCAACATTCAAGTGACTGGTTCCAGCACAGTGTTTGATTTTCATGTCGTAAGGTTGGAGCTTGAGAGCCCAGCAAGCTAGCTGACCATTAAGATCCTTCATGTTCTGTAACCACTCTAATGAAGCGTGGTCCATAACTACATTGAAGGAGGTTTCATACAGAAAAGGGCGGTAGTGCTTTACAGCTAACAGAACAGCAAGGCACTCCTTCTCCGTTACACTGTAGTTGCGTTCTGCCTTTGACAGCATCTTACTAAAATAGGATACAGGATGGTCAACATTGTTTTCATCTAACTGGGCTAGGATGGCCCAACAGCGTAGTCTGAGGCATCAATAAACAAGATAAACAGTTTAATATAATCTGGGTTTCTCAAGATAGGACGTTGTTGTAGCAGTTGCTTCATCGTCTCAAAAGCGGCCTTTTGTTCAGCACCCCAATAGAAAGGGGTATTTTTGGTTAATAGCCAGACAAGGGGTTCACTGAGCTGGGAAAACTTAGGGATGAACTGATGGTAATACCCCATTATCCCTAGAAAATCTGAATATCCCGTAGATTTTTAGGGGGCGACATTTTTTAGATGGCTTCAATCTTGTCCTGCATGGGCTGAATTCCTTTTTGAGAAATGGAAAGCCAAGAAAATCTAATTTCCCCGGAAAAAGGTACACTTTAAGGGCTTCAGCTTAATTTTAGACTTAATTAACTGTTGAAACGCCTCCTTCAAATGATCAAGATGTTCGTTTAAGGTTTTTAGAACTTCATGATCTCATCAAGATAGACAATGACACAAGTTAATTTGCCAATATCCCAAGATCAGATCCATCGCACGTTGGAAAGAGGCAGGTGCATTGCACAACCCTTGGGGTAGTCGTGTGGGTTGGAAGAGACCTTTACAAAAATAAGAGCAAATTTCTCACTTCTTGGGGAGAAAGGTTTATTTGCCAATAGCCACTGGCCAAGTCCATGGCGCAGAAGAAGTTAGAGCCAGGGAGTTGAGCCAGGGCAATATCAATGCGAGGGATATGATATCTATCCTTCTTAGTAAGGCTATTAACCTACAGTAATCCATGACTATCCAATGACCTCCATTTTTCTTTTTAATTAGTATTAGAGGTGAAGACCAAGGGCTTTGGAAAGGAACTAGTAACCCCGCACCCAATAACTTCTGGAGCTCCGTCCTCATTTTTTGCTCCTCCACTTTTGACTTGCGGTAGGGTTTGGACCTAATAGGCCGGGCATCACCCACATCAATGGAGTGGAACCAGCCCTTCATGTGGCCATAGTTGGTATCCAATTTAGAGAAGATGTCACTATATTCGTCCAGCAAGGTATGAACTTTCTCCAACTCTTCTGGGGTCAGCTTATCCGAAATACAAACATTGGGAAAGGTACACACTATGTTATCCATGGGTAAGCCCAAATCCGCCGTAGAGCCAATGGAGTGGATATGTTTGATGTCCTCTACTGGGAGTAGGAAACCCCTGCCAGACTCTTGGTGTTTCCATATGATCATGTCCTTCCCTGTGAGGTTTCCCAGTAGTATGGTAATTGGCCTCTGATAGGCTGGGTTTAGTATCCCAGGAAATACACGAGGCTCAAAGGGGCTAACGCCTCAATACTTATGAGATGTAACAAGCAAGGTGTGGGATTTGTAGTGTGATTTTAGTGTCGACTACTCTTTTTCACCAGGCTTAATCATTACCTCAAA
>JAKSZP010003189.1:0-58830 GCA_022478985.1 Massospora cicadina
ATTATAAAATTCTTGAGCTATAAAAAGCACAGTACTATTATAAATGTCTTTTGATATCCATGAGACGCTCAGCTGTTAAAGAATGCCAAGATGAAGCTCCCTGCTAGAAGGATACTTCCTATCAATTGATAAAACCCGATTTATCCTAGCACATCGCCTTAGTAAAGTTTTTGTTCTATTGCTTAACAGTTAGGGGCAAACTAATTATATAATCTTGACCAGTGATCATCCCCAAAAAATGGATGGTGTAATTTTGAAGGAGCAACCCCTGTGGCTGAATCAGGAGGTAATCCCATTTTTAAAAAGAGTGGAAAAAAGCTAGCGGTTTTCACTATCATCACCCTGGGAGATTTAGCCCATATGGTAGATGAGAGGTAGGTGACAGCATACCTTTAAAAGTTCGCATCATTTTCCTTAATGCCAACCACCCATGAGCTGGTGCAAAATATTCAGAGTGTATGGGGAAGATGCGGCGGCTAGGGGATACTATCAGACTAGGGTTGGCATTGATTCTCCCCTCCAAAATTTGTCTCCAGCAGTTTAAATTCTGCTATTTTTGATTAAATTAAGATCTTCCAAAAATAAATCAAGTCAGTTTCAGGCATGTAATTCTTAACTGCCATGCCCATTCATTATCATTAACCTTGAGGCCATCTCTGATAAGTGTGGGTGCAGCAAACTCCTTCCAACTTAATGGGACCAGCCTCATGTTGCCTGACAATGGGCGCACCCAGTTGGCTGCTGAATGAAGTAACGCCAATCTGCCAAGCGAAATCACATCTGAAGGGAGAAGTTGGAGGCAAAATTTGAGCATGAGTTAGCTGGCCAGGAAAGGATCAATCCAGCATTGTAATAATTTTAGGATGTCAATCCCATTTTAATCAAATTGCAAAGTTATTCCTGAAGATGAATGAGATCATCAAGTTCCCCAATTTGTTTTTGCAAGCTTATAAGGCAGCAGACCCCAGCAGGTTCCACTCTCGCTTCATTTTCTTTTTTTGCACCATTTTGGTTTACAATTTTTTAAAAATCTTTAAATTAATTTGTGAGTTTAAAAGTCTTAATAGACATTTAGAGGAGCAGATTACCATTCTGGAATTACCTGGCTAGGCCTTTCAGCTGCCTTCTGCATTTCCCATCCATCAATATAGATGGCTGTACCTGAGGTATTCTAGCTTGGGTTCCAGGTGTTCAATCATATAGAGTTCCAGGCCATTCTTGTTGATAATAGCACGCTCCATGACTTAATGGAGTGAACCCAGTTTTGATCCTTCTCTATCCTTTGTTGTACAAAGGGTGCCGCGTTGGTTTGTGCCATGTATGGAAAACCTGTTCTCTCATTCAAAGTTTTCTCCTGGAGTTAGGAAGTACTTTATAACCCAAGCAGTGATGAGGGTTCCTTCCATCCACTGGTGAAAGAGTTAGGTCCTTATGTCTCTATAGGCCCAGGCTAGCCTGAACGGCTTGCAAGCATGTGAGTGTTGCTCATCCCTGCAGTCATGTACCCACCTCCCTGACCTTCTGTTATGTTCTCAGGTGGAAGCATTTAAGAAGTCATTTCAAGTGCTCTAGAGGAGCAGTCATATGTGAATCCACTGTTGCTCCTGTTATCTACGGCACAAGCAGCAAGGTTCAGGTATGTTAAAACAGCAGATACCATGGCATCTTTTTTCAAGGATTGGCCAGGGGATGGTTCTCTAAAGATTTTTTCTTCACAGGTGCATCTCACATTTTCGCTAAGAAACAAGCTCAGGCTTACTTTCCCTTACTGGTTAAGATTCAATTGAATGCTAATGTGTTACCCGTTGAGGCTCTCTTAGGCATGGGAGCTACCAGAACCTTTATAAATTTTCAGGTCTCTCAGGAGTTGAACTTTGATTTGGACGTAAGATCCTCAGTTTTAAGTGCATTGTCAGCCTTGATGACTTGTTACCTGGTAGGAAGTCCTGTACCATTTTCAGTACATTAGTTTGCCTCTGTGATTGATTCACCGCTTTGCCAGATTTGTTATTTCCCATTATCCTGGGGGTTTGGTTGTTGGCGGCGGCAACAGGGTTGTATTGATCAATGGAATTTTGCCCCCACTTGGGGATCCTCAAGTGGGGGCAAAATTCCATTGATCAATATATTCTCCTTTGTGGAGCGGTGAACTCAATTATATCAACCCCTTCCTCTGCATCATTGCCAGCGGTTTCACTCTTTATTAACCAATTACAGGTACATCTTCAATTTGGATAAGGCTTCCATTTTCCCTCCAACTCTAAGATGATCTGGACTTCCAGAACCATAATTGTTATCAACATTAATTATCCTCTGTATCCCTATACAGAGTAGGAGAATAAGGCCCTGGAGGTGTAGTTAAATGATATAATCATGAGAGGGTAAGTGTCTTAGGAAACCGCGTCTATTGCGTCTCTCATATTTTTCATTCGGATATATGAAGGGACTTTGCAGCCCTATATGGACTACAGGCATCTAAATAACATCACTGTTTATAATCCCTAACCTTTACCCCTCTAGCAGATGGTTAGCCAGGTAATTGCATAATCCAGGGTGTTTTTGAAGCTCAATCTCATGAAAGCGTTCAAACAGATTCAGGTAGCTGAAGTTCAGGAGTGGCTTTCATCAGTTCATACAATGAGAGTGGTATTCCAATTCCGCGTAATGCCTTTTGACTTGAAAAATGCCCAGCCACATTCCAGAAGATGATTGATGACTTGCTCAGTGACCTTCAGTTCACCTGTGTGGTGGCATATATTGAAGATACTATGTGCATTCCCCCACTCTTGAGCAGCACAAGAAGGACCTGGAGGCGGTATTGGCTGCATTGCATAAGGATGAACTCTATATAAAACCCTCTAAGTGAGAGTTTTTCAAGGCTGAGGTTATCTTTCTTGGTATTGAAGAATGGTTACACAATTCCTCTATAAGCAAGCTTGAGGCCATCCTTGCGTGGCTCACCCCCATCACCCAGAAGCAATTGCAGAGCATCTTGAACATCATTTTTTTCTGAAAAAATACTCTCCTGCCATCTCACAGCTGGCCGCGCTGCTGAATTTTTGGCATGGAAAAAATGTTCCATTATTATGGACAGAGGAATGCCAATGGGCGTTTATGCCATCAAGGAGTTGCTCAAGGCATTCCCCATTCTTAAACAAGCTGACCCCAGCAAGCCTTTTATTAAAATTTTTAGGTTTTCTGATTATTCTCAGCTAATAACCCCTATAAATGTATTAGCTGCACAGGTTCGTTGTTGTGAAATTCTCAGCATTGTTTGATATTAAAATATATTCATTTGATAACATTATGGAGACTATTATCCATATTTGAAGTAAAGTACTAGAATTAGGCCCAACGCTTGGCCAGTATTTCCTCTCAAAGTACTTAGATGTCCTTAATAGGATTCATTTTCTGTACTATTTAGCTCGATCTATGCTCAGATCCCTGTTTATGGTTTCTCTCTGTGACACACAGTTGGCAGCAATCCCTGATTCAATTCAGCTTCTCTTCGCTGGATCCCCACTCAGATCCCTACTTTTTTATCCTAAAGAGTCTCCCACTTTAGAGCACACAGCAATAATTTCCCTGAGAAAGAATAGAGCTTGAAATAAACTTTAATTTTAATTTATTGTGGGGAAGGATGACTATGGGACGGACACTTCCGAATATGACTCAGAAAAGACAAAACTTAGTACCAGGGAAGGCACCCCAGAGAAGTGATGCTATCTCTTGTTGCCAGCGGGAACGCTACTTATGGGGAGGGGGAGGGAACGTGTGAAGGGGCCGTAGTCACAATTGAACATGTGTGCAGGAAGGGGTCTGATTTATTGAACCAGACTGGGAACCAGGAGGAGACCAGCTGTTGGCGACATGGTGGGAGGTATCCAAACATCCACGCTTGAAAGTAGTCCACCAAATGAGACCTGAATCTGTGGACAGCTTCTGGGAGGGTGGGGGTGGAGCCTGTGATGGCATCTAAGACAATCGTGTGGATGGTCCACATGGCGATTGCAACCATCTAAGCACGGAGGGAGGGTGGAAGGGAGGAGGCCATTGATAGAGCAAACATATCTCTTGACAGACTGAAGGGATGCGTTTGATCCTGGCCCAGCAGACGTTGAACTTCGCGCCATAACACTTTAGAGGTAGGGCACTTCTCCAGGCGGTGGAACAGCGTTCCATACTGGCCACACACGACACAGGATGAGTGTAAAGCATTAGAGCGCTCAGCTTTACGATACAATCGCCTTAGGCAGCACCACACATGGGAGCGGACTTGAGGCTGCAGTAGAGGATGGTGTGCGTATTTACAGATAGTTTTTTGGGTCTCAATGGAGTAGGGGATGTCCATCATGTCCAGGTAGTCCACCCTGGATAGGACATGGGGCCGTGTGAGGATCATGCCATCTTGGATGGGTAACCCCTGTACCTCTTGTGTGAACTGAGGAGAGGGGCGGCCTCTCTGGGCTGTGTGTCCACTAATACAAATTCTCCACTCAGCACTCCGAATGGAGAGAAGGATTCGTTTTTAGTGGGTTTTAGTCCCATGAGGGCCTGTGGCCGATGGGTGTGAAGCGCTGGTATTTCATCAGGGAGTGGGGGTTTGATGGGTTGTTGAGGCCCAAGGCTCGGGAGAAGTTGGAGTGGGCCGCGTGGGACTAGTGTTGGGAGGGGAGCGTAGGGGCGGTGACGGCTGCTATCCAGGTACCCAAGATCTTGGCCGCATGGGCTCTGAAGTCGAGCAGACCCATGCCACCATGATGATGAGGGCTAAACACGACCTCTAGCCATAATGGTGGAGGGCGGCCTGACCAAAGCCATCCTTGGAGCAGGGCATACAAGGATTTGAAGAAGCTTGGGGAGAAGGGGATGGCGTGGGCTCCAAACCAGACTTTGGAGAGGAGCATAGAGTTGGCTAAAACAACCCTTCCAGTAAGGGAGGTAGGGTGGGCTCTGAGAGAGGCGATTTGCTTCGTCACGTTGTCCAGAATATGGCTCTTCATTAGTGCTGACGCATATCCGCCTGCCTCCATCCACACGCCCAGATGGCGTACCAGTCCTATGGTAGGGCGTGGCACGAAGGGGAGCACCAGTGGGGCGGTGTGTGTTGAACTTGTAGGGCGAGGACGTGGGCGAGCAGATGGGCCAGGTCGGGAACTAATTGCTGGGGCCCAGCACTTCTGAGACCGACCAAGGAGGATGATTTCAGTTTTGGAAGCGTTCAGTGCTGCATTACTTACCCAGGAATACTCCTGGATGAGAGCTTCAAGCGCGCGTGCATCTTGATTATTAGACACCCCAACCACACAATCATCTGCGAACGCCATCATCTTGACTGGGGCTTGGCCTGGCACATGGACCCCAGTGAGTTGGGCATTCACATTTCGCAGTAGTGGGTCAAGGCTGAAGTTGTATAAGAGTGGGATGAGGGGGTCTCCTTGTCGCAAGCCCCTTTGAGGGAAGACTACTTCCGTTAGGAAGCCAGGGCCACGTACTGCCATTGTTGCACATTCCATGAGCAGCATCACCCAGTTGATGAAGCGAGGGGGTAAGCGGAATTGATGGAGGCAGGCCCTGAGGTATTCCCAGTTTACTCTATCATAGGCCTTCTGTTGGTCTAAGAATAAAAGTGCCCCAGAGGCTGTGGACTGACATGCATTAGCCACAGAGTGCATGTTGTCCCAAATTGACCTTCTGGGTATGAAGATGAATTGCTCTGTGAAGATGGTGGCAGATGCTATAATCCCTAAAAGGTTAGCCATGATTTTTGTTATAATTTTTGTGTCCATGTTGGTTAAAGAAATGGGGCGCCAGTTGGCTAAGTCTAGCTTATCACCTTTCTTAAAAAGTGTGACAGTAAAGGCCTTATGTCCTCCTGGTAGGAGGCATGTATCCAACAGGCTCTGGTTAAGTGAAGCGAGCAGCGGTGGGGATATATATTTGAAGTATTCTTTGTAGAATTCATATGGGATGCCATCTGGGCCTGGGCATTTTTCAGTTAGGTGCACCGCGGATGGCTGTCCATAATTCGTTCAGAGTAATTAAATTCACATTTTCTGGGTATCAAGAAACGGTGAGGATGTGGGCTCGGTCAAGAAATTCTGCCACTTCAGCCAGCTGAATTGGATCAGATCGGTATAACTTGGAGTAATACTTCTGTGTTTTGATTGCCACTTTGGCTGGCGTATCCGCAATGGAATCATCCAATCTTTGCACCTGTGTGCAGGCCACACTCTGGCATGATGCAAATTTTTTTTTAAAATATGCGGTGCACTTGTCACCCTTTGTGATGCGTTTATCCCTGTATTGAACACAAACCTGATGTTTGTGTTGCTTTTAAAGCGCGTTGAGGTGGGCGGCTGCTTCTTCCCACTTCCGGCCCCATGCAGGGCTGTATCCTGTAGTGGGGATTTTGGACTCCAGGTGAACAAATCCTGCCAGAGCATGCGAAATGATTATTAATGTGGCTCATGAGCATCTGGAGGAGAGGTGGCGAGAGTGGCAGATGGTATCCTCTTTGAAGGTTGCCCATGTGGAGATGGGGTTACACAAAACGGTGTTACAAACTCTTTTGTCAAAGTTGCTTCTTCCACCCAGGTGGAAAATCCTGGCGATGCAAGTTTGGGGGGCGGATCTTGCACCAATGTGGGGCCCTGGCCACTGTGGTGGGTAGGTGGTAGGTTATCAAGACCAGTCGGTGGTTGGAGAATTCCATTTTTGTTGTTTTGAAGTGGGAGATGTGGGGTTGGAATTTTGCCAGCGTTAGGATAAGGTCGATGCAGGTCATGAACCTTAATTGGCCATTGTTGACGTGGGGGCGCATCATGTTTTTGAGCAGCAGGGCATATCATGGCAGCGCATCCATTAACCTGAGGGTGGCCTTTATAATGCGCAGTTCTATGTGACCCTGAGGGGCATGGGGTGAGGAAGGCCACCGGTCCGTTGGTGTGTTTAGCCAACAGTTTATGTCACCGACTATGAAAGGGTCTGGGGGTAGTGGGAGGGATTTGACTGATGAGAAAAATTCCTGACGCTCATGTGCACCATTTGGGGCAAAGATATTGATGATTACGTGCACTACGTCAGCCCACAAGAAAGTGACAATGAGAACTTGGCCATTTAAGAATGTTTCTGATAAAAAAATTTGAAGAGATTGTTTCTCTGAACTAGCACCCCACAGTGCTCTGACCAAAAGGATGGGGATGGTAGGAGCATGGATTTCCAAGCCTCCTCAGAACCTCATGGACAGTGGGACTCATGGATGGCCAGGATATCCACGGGTAATTTTTGTTGTAAAAACTCAGTTTCCTAGCCTGGGACGGTGAGGCCTTGAGTCTGGCAATATTCAACGTCCCTAAAGTGAAGGTTTCCCCATTGCACCTTAGGTGCAAGGGGATGGACACCCGGGCCCACTAGCCTCCTCTAGATCCCCACAGGCCTTCATGGCAGCGCGGGTGTTAGCAGCAATGCTATTGGGATTTTTGTTAATTTTGAGGAAAGAGTTGCATTGGCTTTAGCCTTCACTTTTTGTTTCCCTGACGTCAGACAAATTTTTGTGGTGCAGATGAGTTTGGTGCACCATTGAGTGGGTCAAAATTTTTTTTCAGATGGAATGGGCCCCAAGTCAGTTTCAACCGGAGCTTGGGTGTAACAATTTGGTGAGATCAAGTCCCCCATCAGATCCTCAGATTGAGTGGCCCAATCAGCATGGGCTTCCCAATCTGATTGGTTGATGGATTCCTGAGTTGCTTCCGCTGCAAAGGTTTCAATGTCCTCCTGGCATTGGGAGTGTGGGATAGCGGTGGTGGCTTTGGCCACTTCCTTGGCCGCTGCCCTGCGGGCCTGCTTGGCCTTCTTCTGCTCTTGCTGGGAGATGGGCTTTACCAGTAGGTAGCAGCCTTGTCCTCCCCACAGGAAAGTCTCTTTGGTGTTTACAGTTGGTTTGTAGTGCGCCTCTCCACTGGCCATGGCCGCTGAGGGGTGCTCTTGGAATGTGACGCCTCCTTGGTAGGGCATGCGTGCGCCTTATGGCTAAGCGTGTCACAGTGGGTGCAGATGGGGGGCGCGCTGTCCACGGTCACCCAGAATGGGTGGGTGGTATGCCCTTCAATATTAATAAAAGTGGAGTGCAGGATCTGGGTTAGGTCCTTCGCGATCTCCTCAGTTGGGGTCAGAACTGTGATGGCTTTGCTGGTGCACAGGTGTGGCATCAGTGTGAAGCGTTGCATTTTGAAAGATTGCATTTCACTGTATATGGCAGGACCATCTTTCAGGTGTTGTTCCAAAATGTCACGTTTTACTGTAGTAGGCAAAAAGTCAAACATGAGGAAAATTTGGTTTGATTTTGTCCATCTGGTGCATTTGGTTTCGATGACCTGTTGCCCTTTGGGAGGTCAACCACTACGCACACCACCGCAGCCTTGTCTGCTGCCTCTTTGCTTTTGAAACCTGGGTCCAGCCAACCGCGTGACATGGAGCGAGGTGCAACGTACACCGCAGTCAGGAAAATTGTGTGCATATCTTCACAAAATTTTTCCCATAAGGCCATTTGTTGGATGTCCAGAAACACGTGGACTCCAAATTCTACTGATGAAACTGGCTGGGAGTGTGGCGTGTTGATGTACTGGTTGCATCGTGCTTGCCATGTGAGTATTTCTAGGGAAATAGTGACCACCAGTTTTTTAAAATTTTCGTTTATTCCGCCAGTTTCTCCGGGGCATTTTTGAACGTTGGAGGCCGCGGGCCTTCCACCTGCTCCTCTTACATTACTTGCCCAACTGCTCCCTGACATGGGCGCAGACTAATCTCCTCTGTGAGATTATCAAACTAGATTCAGACTTGAAATGAATAGGTTGCAAAAGTGATTGCAACGAGAAAGAAAAGTTTTAACTTGAGATAAATTTAGATAACATATGTTAAGATAATACATTAGTAATTAGTGTTATTTTTATTATTGATTTTTTTGGGATTATATAGTGAGAATTTTTCACCCAGCCCTCATTTAATTTCTCCTAAATGAAATGGCAGCCGTTGCAATTAAATTGCCCATCCTCATCTCATCAGCGATGGTATTCTCAATCCTGGATAGGATTCCATCATTGGCCATCCTCAAGAACTAAATTAAAAGAGTTAGAGAACGTGTCCCTAACGTTATCCACTCAATCCCAGCGATTAAGCCATATTTGGCAAGCGACCTGCTTAAGTAATGGGACTTGTTACCCAATAATGAAGGTTGCAAACCAACTGTTTTATTTGCTAGTTTCAGGTAGCATCATTCGCCTTGCAACTTTATCCTTAAATTACCAATTGGTTGGTGATGAAACTTAACCAATCCCAATTGGTACACCTGATCTTAATCATCTATCAAATGCTCCTATCTCATCAGCAACTCTGACTGATGAAACTTAAGCATTCATCTGGATCGATCCCTGATGGATATGACCCAGGGGTATTAACCTAAAGTACATTAAACATTGTTACCCCAAAATCAGGTTTAACTAGTATCCAACTCACAATGTATTAAGGAACTATCCCCTAGCGATCCCTGGTAATCTAATAAGTGGGAATATGGGCAAAAAACCCAACACATACCCTCTTGCCTAGATCTACAGCAAGAAAACGATTGGGGCAGGAGAACACCACTTCAGACACTCAGTTATATACTTCATTTGTTCAAGTGGAGTATGATAATCAGTACTCAATGCTTCTTAGGATGCCTTCAGCATGTGGCTCTCTTCCTCTTCCTCATCGCTACCATTTACTCAGAGCATGGTCCCCACAACCTTCTGTCATGCTGGGCTGGTCGATTAACTTGTGATGATATTAATCCCATGATCCAGTTTTCCCCCTGTCCAGGCATATGACCCACTGTCATATTCATTTTTCTTGGTCCAGCATCCTCAATTTCCTGATTTTCTCCTCATCCTTGACAGAAGATTATTGCTGTTGATGTTCATTTTGTGGCTCAAATAAGAATGCTCATTTATGTTTGCCCTTGTTATTTTCTCATAAAAACCTCTTGGCTCATATCACTCTTAATTCTTCTCTGGAGAGCTTATATTCATTAACATTAAGATTAAATTCTCAAAATCAGAACTTGATTGATTTCAGAGTGCATTTTGTCAACTATCATATAAGTCCAACATCTCCCACTCATCCAGCTCATATGTCAAATTTTGAGTCTCAGTACCAACAGCTGCTCAATAGCTTGTATGATAAAGACCTTAAGCTCTTCCAGATGATGAGTCAATCTTCACGCCAGAACCTCTTCTATGTTACTTTCAGGACTCATACTCCCAGTCTAGTACCCATAGCCAAACCTTTTGTGGAATTACCAGAAATGGTAACCAACCCTGAAAAAACCAGGTTAGTAATTATCTCAAATGACTCATGACCAATCCTTTCTCTGTCTTCAATTCCAGAGTTAGATTTTGAAACTCTCCTGGATTAGGCTCCAATTGCAGATACTCCTGCCATCATTGTCAAACCTCCTGAAGCAATGACCTCCACTCTTGATTGTTTGTTCCTCTCCAGATTAGACTTGCTTCTGGAGTTCCTCTTCCAACTCAGTCAATATTACAAGCTAGCTGTTTTGGCCATTGAACTAGCCATTGGAAACAGCGTACATTTTGAACTCCCCTATGCAGACTTTAAGGGCTCAAGTCACTGAGGCTTTGTCCATAGCTCTGAACTCTTCCAATCTTGAGAACATCCTAAATCAAGATGTTGCAGCCTATGATCTTTGCTTTGCCAGCCAAGTTCTTTGAAGTTGGGCCATGAAGCTTCCAGCCTCTACTGGCTTCTATTGCTCATTCTTCTTCAGCTTCTAAGAAGCTTGTAGTCATCGCCTGCAGGATGCCATTCTCTCCTTGCAAGACTATCTCATTTTCAGCAAGTTCCATCGGTATCTTCCACTGATGGCTTTAATAGGGGGCATGATTTTGCACCCCCCGCCTAGTATCCCTTGCTTGATGCCAGCCATATGTCCAGTGTTCTTGATGAAGCCCATTGGCAAGCACTCAAGACCAATCTTCCAGCTCCATAACATATCAGGATTACTTAGGGTTATTCGCTGACTGCCTCTTCTTTTACTGTTGCTTCCCTCCACGCTCTGGGGATTGCGTTTGGCATCTTCCAACTTTTTAATTTCTCTTCCCCTAGTCACTTTCTTGCAGGGATCTGCATCTGCTCAACAAATTTGGTTTCGAGTAGGTCTAGCCCTCACTAGCATCCAATCTCACATAGATTTTGACAGCTATTTACTATGACTGCGATACATCCTCTCTCCTCAAGATGCGACATAGGCGGAATCATCCTCAAATCAAAGGTAACTGATAAAAAATAATATTTAAAATATATATAGATTTTTCAATGCATTTTTTGATAATCTTTTTATATATTTTATCAATCTTTTATTTTTTTCCTTTTTCCATGGAACTTGACCTTTTTTTGGTTCAGCGGTCTATCTCTTTATTTTATTCTCCAAAACTGGATCCTAGGTATAGTTAAACCTACCAGTTTTCTATGGTTCAGAGGTCTTACTTTTTAAGACTTAACCATCTAGTTTAGTTCAGTGGTCATTTTTTTGGACTTAGCCAAATCATTAGGACATAATCAACTTAATGGTTCAGCAGTCCTCTGGGAACTCTTTTTTATCATTTTTCCATTGATCCATTGCTTTAAGTAATTAGCATGGACTTGATTTACTATCCTTTCATCTAAGAGGTTCTTGATGGAGTAGGCTTCAATCGCCATCTTGGCAATAACCTTGAATGGACCCAACCACAACACATCCAATTTGTTTCTTCTCCCAAAACCATGTGTATCACAATAGGCAACTCTTTCTCCTATTTGGTATACTGATAAGGCTAATCAGTTCTTATTGTCCATCATTTTTGCTTGAATCCTTTTCTTCAAAGTCATATCAAGTGCTTATGATTGCATTTTGATCAGGATATTCTTCAATCAGTTCAGGTACTGCTTGGCACTCATCCTCAATGTTGGATACCACCAAATATAAAATTGGTGCAGCGCGGCTTCTCTCATATAGCAACTCAAACGGCATTTTTCCATCACCATAAAATGACTGATATTATAAGCGAATATCACCAAACTCAGGTATGTTTCCCACGCGGAAGTTCTTCCTGCAACCAGCTTTCTCAGCGTCATGGCCAGCGTTTCATTAACTCGTTTTACCAGTCCATTTGTCTCCTATCAGTAGGGTACAGACTTTTCCTCAGATCCCCATTTTTTCAATTAATTGCAGGATCACATAAGACATGAAACTTATCCTATTCTCACTCTGCAGGACCTTCAGGCATCCATGTCAGTACACTACTTAATCTAGGATGAACTTCACAGTGCTGGTAGCATCCACTTTCGCCTGGGCCTTCATCCTGACCTATCTCATCAGATGATCAAACGCAACTAATATGTACTTGACTCCCCTGTGCTCATTGTCAGCAGTCCCATCACGTCAATGGACACCATATGCAAAGCAAATCCAGGGCTGACCAGTCAGTATTCAGTCATATTCTTATGTGGCTTGTGCAACTGGCACTCCACACAGCAAGCCAAATAGTCTGCGACATCATGGTTGATGGACTCCCAGTAGTACTACTTGTAAATATGATCAGTTATTTTTCTCAGGCCTCCATGCCTGAGAGCCTTATGAGCGGCTTGAATGATAGCCGCTTATTCCAATGGCTTTGGTAATAGTAATTGCTACCCATTGATCATCTTGAGAACTTTTCCATTCATGGTCTTTGTGTTTTAATCACTTTTCGAAGTGCACCTTGGATTTCTCAGGGCTCATTCCTGATTTCTCCATCAACCATTATCTGGAATAGCTCATCCACCTTCTGGTATACCATCTGGACCATTGGTAACCGTGATAAGGGATCTGCATTCTGATGAGAAGCCCCCACTCAGTGGACTATCTCATAATCATAAGCCTGTAACTTCAATGCCTATTGGGCCAGTCATCCTTCTGGTTCTCATAAATTGTGCAGCCAACGCAACGAGGAGTGGTTTATCACCAAGTTGAAGTGCATTCAAGGATGTACACGACACTGTTTACAGGCGTAAATGACTGCAAGGTATTCACACTCAGTTACAGTGTAACTCCTCTCAGCAGGTCGAGAGTGTCCAGCTCACATATGCCACCAGATGTTTGTCCCCAAGCTCATGTACTTGGCTCAATATGGCGTCAATCACTGTCAACAAAGCATCAGTTTGTATTATAAATTATTGATCAAAATTAGGATGTTTTAAAAACGGAGAATCTATCAAGTACTGACGTAACTCATTAAAAGATTTCTGTGCTTCTTTTTTTTATTACTATATGGAAAAGATTTCTGTGCTTCTTCATTCCAAAAAAGCCTTACTTTGGATCCTTCAGCAGATGGAATAGGGGCTTGGCGATTATTTCAAAATCCCAAATAAATCTTCTATAGTTTTGACCATTTCAGGGAACACTTAGATATCTCGGACACTCTTCAGAACAGCCATTTGCTATATGACTTCAATCTTTGGGCTTGTGGCTGAAGTCCACTAAAGTTGATAACAAATTCAAGGTAGCCCAACTCTTTCTAGATGAAGTGACACTTTCTTGGCTTAATCTTCAGGTTGACTGTAGATACCTCTTAAACACTTCCTTCAAGTAAAAATAATCAGTAAACGTCCTACTGAACACATTTATATCATCCAAGTATATCAGGACGCATGACAAATTCAAGTCAAAAAGTATTGCATCCATGGCCCTCTGGAACGTCGCAGGCACACTGCACAGACCCTGGGGCAACCTCATTGGTTGATTACTCCTGCACGGTGATAATAGCACATTTTCTTGGTCTTCTTTTGGCAAATCGATTTGTCAATATCCTGATATAGGATCCATTGTGGAGAGATACTTCGCTTCTCCCAATTGATCTAGCGCATCATCAAAATCTTGGTAGTGGGTATGAATCCTTCTTCATAACCTTATTCAGCTTCCAATAATTGAAAATCTGATTAGAGCCATCCTTCTTCTTCACAATAAGAATCAGAATCACCCAGGGACTTGATGATGGAACTAGAAGCCCATGCTTCGCTAGTTTGCTGATTTCTTCCTCCACTATTGCTTTGGCTGCCTTCAACTATCAAATTAGTCTCATCCTGATTAACAAAATTTTTCCCTATTATCGACCTTGTGGATAACAACTTTTGCACATCCAAAATCATAGTCATCCTGGGCAAATACTTCCCAATACTTGTCAACCAATTCAAGCACCTCCTCCTGCTGTCCTGTCAGATCATCATGTTGCTCTTGATCTATCAATAGATTGATACTCTTGGTTACCCCAGCCAGTAATCTCATTTCATCAAGGGTCCCAAAATCTTAGAATTTCCTCAGTTTAGCCATCAAGATTAGGTGAAAAAACTCAACGATCTGATTCTTCTCAATATTCATCACTTTTTCGGTAAAATTCTCCAGGAGAACTCAAATTTCTCCATGGCCTGGCATTATTTCCTCAGGAGCCACCCAGGGCTCTACTCTGGACTTCTTCCAGGGGCTTCCGACCTCCCCATACAGCAGCTCCAGTATCTCTAATGTTAACCCCATGTTGACTATTATTTGTGATCCCAGTGGTATGGTTCTTACATTCTTGATCCTCAATGAAATTCCCCCATTTTCTAGGATTTCCGTCGGCATCTCTTATCGCTTCTGTCCACCTAGTTGGTATTGATTTGGGACAACGCCATCAACGTATATCAGGTTGATGAAGCTAGTTCTCCTACTCAGTGGAGCTTCCCCATTCTTCTGATAGACCAATGGTAACGTCTGAACCAATATGGTCAACGTATTATCCTCAAAGTTACATTTAACTCCATACTTTTGTAGAATTTCTGTCCCAATCAGAATATCATAGTTCTTGTTGGCCAAAGCTAGCGCTGGAGCAGATACCACCAAAGATCCAAATTGAAGTGGTAGAGCGCTATACGCTCCATTTGAGATGGTGGTATCTGGCCCAGCTGTCCCATAATCTTTCTTGTGCTCCAAGTCAGGTGAGATCTTCATCCTCTTCATCAACTTGGTCAAGGCAATATTAATGGGCGTTCCACTGTCAACAATCGACCTCACCCATACTCAAAGACACTAGTTATTCTATATACATACACTCAAAGTATTGTATAATAGTATTTACTGAGTATATAGCAGCATTACTAGTTGAATTGAGAGTGTAATATATTTGCGCCAATAAATCAGGGAATGATTCCTTGATTACAGTGAGAGGGATTATCAGGTTTGCTTCATCTAATTGAACTTCTTTCAATTCATCATTATTATCTGAAGCTCGAATTTTGTCCATTAGATGTTGAGCATATGGCCAGGCAACTTCTTTAATTATCTCAGGGTCAGTCCCCTTCACCACGGATCTTGTTACTGCATTCACATCCAAATTGACTACTTGATACAGCTGATTCTGCATGCCTTTATCCACGAACAGATCACTGATGTCAACTTCATCATGCATAATATTGGGAGGAACAGGTTTTTCTGAAGCTCTAGACTGTTCCCCATCTAGGCCGCAGGTCCTTTTCCTGACTCCTTTTCAGGTGTAGACGCTTTCGCATGGATCATGTTAATTTGATCTTTGGTATCTTGCAGTGCACAGCAAAATGTACTTTTCCTAGCGCTGGTAACAGACTTTCTCCTTCTTATTGATTTGTTTAAAGTCTTTAAGCTTATTTCCCAGCTCGGTCTGGTTATTCATCTCCTTAGCGCCCTTGTTCCCTTTCATGGGTTCCTAATTTTGTACTGAATTCGATTTGAAACTTCTATTCAGGGCATCAAAGGTAGCTCCCAAGTTTTTCAAATTGTAACCATCTGAGAGGTGGTACTTTCCGTCACAAACATGGAAGACATCATTCATTGCAAATTGTGGTAGAGCTGAAGGGCCGCTTATAGTGCAATTTGGGCATCAAAATCATCCAGCACTTTTGCTCCAACCAGGATTTGCAATTCCTGGTAGAAACAATTGGCGAAGCATGATAAGTATTTATCTTTATGGAATTGAATGCCTATAAACTCTTGTTTGCGCTTCAACATGTGCGTCAGGCTTCTATATTCCTTCATAATGGCCGCTTTGGCCTCTGCATATGACCATCTGTCCCCCTCTAGATGGGGCAACATTAAGTTTGACAAACGGTATCTAGGCAGTTCATCACCTTCATTGCCATCTGATGATTGCCATATCTGTACATTGTCATATTAAATAATCAGAAAAATGCATGGGCATTATTCTGATGGAAAGTCAGCATATTTGGTTTTATTTAAATTCCTCCGAGGTTTCTCTAGCCACCTCTCTTGGTTCAGCTACTCAACTTACTTGGAGAGTAATTTTGGGCATCATCTCCAACGTAGCAGTAAAAGTGGGTGGCATGTTTCTTGGGATAGTTGTCTTTCCAACTGGCGTCTGAGGAGTTCTTTCTTTAGCATCAGTCACCACATATGGCTCACATTCGCATTTGTGAGTCTTAAACTCCTTGACCTGCTTTATCAGCTGCTCAATATATGCACTGAATGCTCTTATAAAAATATGTGATCTGGTTTACGCTCTGTTTTCAGAATTAAAACTTCTCAATGCTAAGTCCCCTTCTTTTTTCTACAATGACGTTACTTTTCCAAAAACTCATTTTCAAAATTCATGACATTATTGACCCTTTCTTAATCTTGGCAGCTCTCTCCTCCAAGGGAGGCAATTTTCAATGATTTGCTGAGTTCAGGGAGTTCTGGTAAACAGTTGTCAACTTCATCCATAATATTATTATTTTATATATACAACATCACGTTCTTATATCTTCTACTCAATTACACCGCTGTATGAGCACCAATTGTTAAAATTTATAGGTTTTGATGATTATTCTCAGCTAATAACCCCTATAGATGTATTAACAGCACAGGTTCATTGTTGCGCAATTTTCGCATTGTTTGATAGTGAAATATATTCATTTGATAACATTATGGAGACTATTATCCATATTTGAAGTAAAGTACTAGAATTAGGCCCAACGCCTGGCTAGTTTTTCTCTGAAAATAATTAAATGTCCTTAACAGGATTCATTCCCTGTACTACCTAACTCGATCTATGCTCAGATCCCTGTTTTATGGTTTCTCTCTGTGACACACAGTTGGCAGCAATACCCAATTCAATTTAGCTTCTCTTCTCTGGATCCCTACTCAGATTCTTACTCTTTATCCTAATGATTCTCCCAATTAGAGCACACGCAATAATTTCCCTAAGAAAGAATATAACTCAAAATGGATTCAGATAAAGTATATTAAGATAATATTTTGGTAATTAGGTATCTTTAAGCTCTTATGATTAGTTTATTTTTTATTAGTGAATTCTTAGGGAAAAATATAGTGGAAATTCAGCGCCTAACCCTCAGTTGCCACCTCCTCAATGAAATAGCAGCTGGTGCCATTTAATTACCCATCTTCATCTTATCAGCGATGGGATTTCACATCCTGGCTAGGATTCCATTGTTGGACATCCTCAAGATCTAAAATAGAAAGAGTCAGAAAACGTGTCCCTAGCGTTTTCAAATCAATCCCAGCAAACCAAACATATTTGGCAAGCGACCTGCTTAAGTAATGGGACTTTTTACCCATTAAGGCAGGTTGTGAACCAACTGATCAATTCACTAGTTGTAGGCGGCATCACTCGCCTCACAACTTGATCCTTAAATTCCCAATTGGTTAGTGATAAAACCTGATCAATCCTAATTGGTACACCTGATTGTTAATCATCTATCAGATGTTCTTATTTCATCGGCAACTCTGCCTGATGAGATCTTAAGCATTCATCTGAATTGATCCATGACAGATCCAACCCAGGTGAATAACCTAAAATCCCCTAAACATTGTTACTCTTGAACTCAGAGTCAATCCAATATCAAATTCACTTCGTATTAGGGAATTATCCCTTAGAAAACCCTGGTAATCTAGTTGGTTGGGAATATGGGCAAAAATCTCAGCAAGTGGTCATCAAGCATTGTTGTAAATTATTGAATGACTCTGGGGCTTCTTTGTTCCACACAAATTTCTTTTTTGGATCCTTCTATAAGTGGAATAAAGGCTCCATGATTTTTTGAAATCCTTTATGAAATGGTGATAGTAGCTAGCCATCCCAAGAAATACTTGGATACCTTGAACGTTCTTTGGGTTTAACATCCGTTCAATTAGTGTCTCCTGCTGCTGTGGTTGCAGCCTGCTGGAGCTTATAACAAACCCCAAATACTTAAGTTCCTTCTTGGGGAAGTGACATTTCTTTAACTTAAATTTCAAGTTTGCGGTCTTCAGGCGTTTGAACACTTATTATAAGTGCTCCAAATGGTCCGTGAAGTTCCTGCTGAATACATCAATATCATCCATATATAATAAGACGCAGAATAGCTTCAAAGAACCAGGATAGAGTCTATTGCTTTTGAATGTGGCCAGCGCGTTACACAATCTCTGAGGAATTCTGGTTGGTTGATAAAGACCCTGTGCGGTAATTATTGCATACTTTTTCTTGATCTAAGTTGGCTATCAATTTGCCAATATCCTGAAATTAAGTCCACGTCTGAAAAGTATTTGGCATTCCCTAATCAATTGAGCATGTTATCAATCCTTTGCAGTGAATAAGAATCCTTCTTAATAATTTTTTCAATCAGCAATAATTGCTCACAACTCAATTTGATACATCATCTTTTTCACAATCAAGATCTGACTCATCAGAAAACAATCTCTTTCTGCTAAGCATCACTTTTCGAAAATCAATTCAGCCTGAAATTTAGCTCCACTAAAGAGATTTACAAAAACTATTAGCAAATATGGCGGGAAACCCCGCAAAAAAACCCGCAGGCTATGCCAAACGAGCCAGCACCACCCCCAAACGAAGCAACCCTCGGTTACCCACCTGGGTCAACCAGAATCACCCGCTCTCAAGCAGCAGCCATGAAAGCAGGCACCACCCCCCAACCTGGAGCTACTTCAACTAGCGCCAGTTCACCTGATAGCACTTCTGCAACCTGCACGCCTAACAGCTCTGTGTGCGCTGCCTCCCACCAACCCGCTGGGCCCCTCCAACCAAGGAGGCCATCACCCACGCTGTTTTAATGGCGTCTGCTCAGTTGAATGCAACTCAGCCCATCCAGGCATTCACCTCCCCCATTGTGTCAGCTAATTCAGCCCCATCTATTATTGCTGACGCCGTGTTTCTGGCTCCCTCCATGAGGGGCGATACCCAGCTACCTGGCCCCCAAATCCTCAGATGTAAGGTTGGATTAGCCGCACATTCTGGTTCACTAAGCACCAAATTGGGACAATCTACTCTTCCCAATGAGGATTAAAATGGTTCAGATTTTGGAACTTCACACCAGTTCCAATCTCATCCGTCCCATTTAAACCCCATAATCGGCACTTCTTAAGTCGGCGCCTTATCTCTATATGCTGAAAACAACCAATTCACCAATCAGCCAATGAGTTTTGCCCACGAAATCACAGCAAATACTCGGGCTGAATTTACCCAAATAGATTGGGATGGTGATGAAACATCGCTCTCCTCCCAATTGGCTGGAGTTAATTCCAATCTGGATGGGACTCCCCAATTTAGTGAGGCCCAACAATCACCTGGCCCCCAAACCCTTGGATGTAAGGTTGAATTAGCCGCACATTCTGGTTCACTAAGCACCAAATTAGGACAATCTACTCTTCCCAATGGGGATTTAAATGGTTCAGATTTTGGAACTTCACACCAGTTCCAATCTCACCCGTCCCATTTAAACCCCATAATCGGCACTTCTCAAGTCAGCACTTTATCTCCATATGCTGAAAACGACCAATTCACCAATCAGCCAGTGAGTTTTGCCCACGAAATCACAGCAAATACTCGGGCTGAATATACCCAAATAGGTTGGGATGGTGATGAAACATCTCCATCCTCCCAATTGGCTGGAGTTAATTCTAATCTGGATGGGCCTCCCCGATTTAGCGAGGCCCAACAATCCGTCCCTCAATTTAATATGACGCCAGCAACTGCTGTAACAATCCAGCAGCAAGGGAACTCCGCAAACTTGTCCAAACCACCAGCTCACACTCAACCTGCGATTGCAGCCCAAGGCAAACACAAACGTACTAAAGGAGCCACTGGGGCATGGCAAAAACCTCTGGCACCAACGCTACCCAAAGCTGATCCCCGTGAAGTGGCGTTTATTGTTGATGTTAAGAAGATGTGTGCCGAAACTAGAGCACAAAAAGCTCTACCTCGCTCAACCCTCTCCCACGCAATTCGCCTTTATTATGGGCATAGCCCTGTTGAATTCTATACAGAGGATTACTTCTCATACTTTGCAGCAATTGCGGAGACATTCCCAATTAACACCACCATCCATGAATCAGTGGAGGGCCACTACATCGATGTGGGCTTCACTGAAGCTGCCCTTGCTGACCATGCTGCCACCATCCAGGTCATTATTCCACGTGGATCTCTTTGCATCTCCCGCACACGCTCTCACCTGGAGAAAATTTCATGGGTTACTTTTTCCAACCTACCAACGACTGTTGATACTGAGTCTCTTAAACTGGCGCTCCATCGTGGTTTAATGGAGTTTGGGTCTGTTCTTTCAGTGGACTTTAGCGTCCCCTCTTACTATGCTCCCACTCAAAGAGCTCGCACTGCTAGGGCGTCATTCATCCCCTCCCCACTGTATCCCGCAACATTGAGGTTATTCCTCGTGTGGCGGTAGTTGGGGCATGCCCTGAGATCTTTTTTGTCGACCCTAATCAGGCGTGCCCCCGGTGGTCATGGTGTAACGCCCTTGGACACTTGTATAGTGGCTGCACAGCTCGAAAACAAGCCCTCTTAGCCACCACCCAATGGCCTAAACCAGGCCAAAAACGATCCCACGTGGCCGCAGTAGCAATTCCACAACCCACAAAATGGGTTCCCGTTCAAGACCTGTCCCTGAGGCCTTACGCCTAGCAGTTGAAACAGCTAACCCCACTATTGGTATGAGATACCTTCGCGCTCATGCCCCCCTTCCAGTGGGCACCCCCTCCAATCTTCCAGAGTCAACTCTCTCTCTCACCAAGCGCAAGGCATCTCCCACAGGGTGCCCCTCGTCAGCCACCCCCACTCAGGGCTCCGCGGCACCCCCACCAACCTCCACCAGCAATTTATCGCATCAACCCTCAGCTCCCAATGGAGCTATGCCCACCAGCATGGACTGGCAACCCGCGGCCTGCGGTAGAAGTGCCACCTCAAAGAGTCCTACCCCAACCCCACAGTCCATTTCACGCGGATCCTTTGCAGTGTTGGAGGAAGTGAATATGGACTCAGACTCATCAAATGGGGACACCGCTGAGGTATCTATTGAGCACCCTCAGGTCCTTCATCTGCAACGGAGCGGGGGCAGCATCCTAGGCTGGCTTACTGGGTCCTCCGCCCCCTCACCCTCTCCTTCCCCTCAGAACCCTCGACGCTCCTCACGGATTGCAGCTAATAGTCAAGCTAAAGGTCTCAAAACTAGCCGCCTCACAGCAGCAGGTTTAAGCGCTAGCAACCCCCCAGGACATGGAGGGGAACAGCTATGAGTTCCCATGGCAGCACCCTGGCCCTGCAATCCATCAACGCAAATGGGTTGCGGGACTATAAGCGGAGAGCCCACCTCCTCCGAAACTTCAGGTCAGCACAAATTGACATCGCTGCTGTCCAGGTGCCCCATATCCTCCCCACGAACAATCTGCATGGAATGAACAGTTTGGAGGCAACTCCTTCTGGACAAACCATGCCGCCCTTATTGTTTTGAATCCCCGGGTTAAAACCCATTCTTTTTCACAATATCTAGGTGGCCGCCTCATAGTAGCCAAACTCACCACTCCTGACTTCTCCTTCTTCGCTGCAAGCATCTACCTGCCTAATGCATGTCAGGAGCAAAATCGGCTCTTGGAAGAGCTCGTCCAACTCAATCTCCCACGGAATACAGTCCTCTTAGGAGATTTCAACACAACCATAAGTCGCGTCCGTGACTCTTACCCCCTGCAGCAAAGGAACACCCTGGATCAAGCTGCCTCCAGGATTTCCTTCGTTTGAGTGGCTTTATAGATGCGCTTCCACCCTCCGCGTCTGGCCTAGGTTGCATGACTAGGATCCAGTATGATGGAAGAGCTTTCCAGTCAGCGTCACGCATAGATATGGCACTGATTGGCCCCCTGCTAATTGGCCGCGTCTCCTCTCCCATCTCTCGTGACAACCATCTGAGTGATCACAGGTCACTCACCGTTGTCCTCACCACCACACTTAGACCGTCGCATAGGTTCTGGCCTAGGGTTGCCCCAGCTCTTCTCAACAACCCCTTCACTAAGGAGAAGCTGTCTATGACCATCCTGGAGACTCTCACCTCTCCCCCACCCCACCTGCTTGACCACAAGGCTAGATGGGCGGTGACCAAGGGGGGCATCACCCGCGTTGCTTACAACTGTGCCAAAGCCCAGATGACTGCAGCTCGCGCCAGAGTCAAAAGGGCGGAAGCCAGAATCAGACATTTGGAGCAAAACTGCCAGCCTTCGCCCTCTCCCAGATGGTTGGAAGACTGGGAAGCGGCGCAGAAAGCACTCCGCTTGTAGCTCACACTGCAGGAAGAACGGGCAGCAAACTTTACAACATCTCGTTACTATGTTCAATGGGAACGCCCCACCCGCTTCTTCTTTCAGAAACAGAAAGCCCGGTCAACAGCGCAGGATATTACTGCACTGAAGATTGCACTACAACCACTTTGGATAAGGAGGAAATCACGCAGGAACTACACCGCTTCTACTCCAGCCTCTTCCATGCCACCCAGGTGGACCCATCGGACATCCAAGACTTCCTGTGGCGGGCTCCAGAGCCGCCCATTGACCCACGGGCTGATGAGGCTCTACTGGCGCCTATTTCCATCCAGGATGTGATGGAAACCCTTCTGAAATCCCCATGGCTTAAAGCCCCCGGCCCAGATGGAATACCCTTTGAGGTGTACCTTCTGGAACCTGCAGTGATAGCCAGAACCCTCCGCGACCTCTTCGCTGCACTCTTGGTGAATGGCGAGGTCCTCCCCGACTCTAGAGGCTCAATCACGACCCTCATTCACAAGAAGTCAGACCGTGAGAACCTGGCGAACTGGCGCCCCATAGCGTTGATCAACACAGACCACAAGCTCTTCACGAAGCTTCTGGCCAACCGCATCACCAAATGGGTGTCACCTCGCCTCTCTCCATCCCAGCACAGTTTTATTCCGGGGAGGTCGTTATGGGACAACTATAATGACCTTCACGTGACTTAGACTGCTAACTCTCGTAAGGTGAATGGCTTTATGGCTCTCCTGGATAAGGAGAAAGCATATGATCAGGTGGCCTGGAAGTATATTGATGCTTCCTTGGCCCGCTTCCATCTCCCCCCGCAGCTAGGCGCTTAATATCAGCGCTCTATGACCAGCTCCACACCAGAGTCCTGGCGCCAATGGGTTTTACAGTGGCAGTACCAGCTGGACAAGGTCCCCGGCCAGGGGACCCCTGAGCCCTATCCTTTTTAACATCACCCTTGACCCCCTCTTGGCCTCCTTACAGGACAAGCTAACAGGGATTCTGGTCCCAGGTAAAGCCCCCACACGCACCATGGCATTTGCAGATGACACTGCCATTGCATTTGGCTGCCCTGGGATGTTGCCCTCGCTGCTGTGACCATTGAGAGGTACACCAAGGCGTCCAACGCCATGGTCAACACCTCCAAGACAACAGTTGTACAGGTCGGCTCCCCCGCCTTCCCCCCACCATTTGGTATTGAACCTGAGCGCGGTACCTTCCGTCACCTGGGCGTTCTCACCAACCAACAAGGAGCTGCGATAAAATACAATGAGGACTTGCTCCTCGCAGCGTTAACTCCAGTATTGCCATCTGGAATCGGTGGCACATCACCCCCCAGGGTCGAGCTCTGATGACCAATGTGTTTCTCCTCTCCAAAGTCTGGTTCCTAGCGCACGTCTGCCCATTCACAGATGCCTTTTATACGCGGCTCAATGTACTCCTCCGCTGTTGGATCTGGGGCTCAAACCATCCACCAATGGCCCTCTCAACCATTTCCCAACCCTGCAATGAAGGGGGCCTAGGGCTTCTGGACACGCAATCCCACGCCACCACAATCTTCCTGAAGTTCCTATGGCCGATTGTCTGCTGGGACGCGACCCCCATGCCCCATTGGGCGCCCGCCCTCCGCCAGTCAGTGTCAGCAGCTCTGGGTCTTCCTAGAGCATCTCTGACCTCATTAGGGGAGTGGCTCACAAACCACCCAGGCCATCGCCTAAAACCATCCTCATCCCCCTACTGGAACCAGGCTCTCCTTGTCCTGAAACGAGTAGGCGCGCGGATCCACCATGCCTTCCCATACAGAAGGGAAGGCCCTGGCCTCAGCCCCCGTCGCCATGCAATTGTGCACAATGGACAAGTTGTCACAACTCGCCTCAACCCCAAGATCGTCCTCCCATCCGCCCAAGACTCCTTGAGCTCCTCCCTCCCTCCGTGAGATTTGACCTTAAGGAATTGTGGAAAGACGTCTATCACCCCTTCCTGTCAGCAAAGGTGTCCAACACCTTATGGATGGTGCTCCACTGTTCATACAGGACAGGGGACCGGACTGGCCCTACCTTCCAGCACCGAAGCTGCCCCCACTGTGTGGAGCCTATTGACTCCCACCTCCATCGTTTTTTCACCTGTCCAAGTGTCGCCGCATTTTGGCCAAAGGCCCGCGCGCTCCTCCATGCTCAGCCCTGGTCTGGACACCCTGTGCAAGACCTCATGTTCGAGCAGACATTGCCTGGTTGCCACTGACCCCTCCGTGTCCTCGCCTATGCCACAGCCATCTGGACCATCCATAACTCCTTCCTTCGTGCTGCCTTTGACCAGCAGGTGTGGACCCTTCCACACATGATCACCCACTTTCAGGTACACTTTGAGATGGCCCTGAAGGTCTGCACTATGTCGCCAACCCTCCCCCGCTCAGTTGTCACTGCAGCACAGCTCTGGAGCGCAAACCTCCCTCCCTTTCTCGATGCCTCCTCCCTCCCCTTCCCCTCAGGCTCTTAGGAGCCCAGGCGTAATTCAATAAACATCGATGAATTCCCCCTCGGGTTGGGACCATCTAGTACTAAAAAAAAGATCAGACTCATCAATGGACTTGCTGACAGAATGAGGAGCCAAAGATCAAATAACTTACTGATTTCTTCACTGACCATATCTTCAGCAGCTCTAGACTGGCAAACAGCTCTAATCCTTAGTGGTGGGTATTCCCCTTTGTTGACATTATGGATCACTTTTTTTGTGCATTCCAGGTCATGGTCATCTTAGGCGAATATCTCCCAATATCTCTCAAATAACTGGAGCACATCTTCTTGTTGCTACTATGATAATATAGTTAGCTGCTCTTAACCATCTAAAACATCAACGCTTTTGGCAGCTTCCATTGATAATCCCATCTCAGTTAAAGTTCCAAAATAATGGAATTTACTGATATATGCTGTTTGGATTAAATGTAAAAACACGATATCTTTGATTTCTCTCTATCTTCATTGGTTTTTCTCTCAGATTAGCCAGTAGCATACTTATTCTCCATGCCCTGGAATAGTAATCCCTGGTACTACCCATGGCCTGATTCTCAATTTCTTCTATAGGCTGACAACTTTTCCATATAACTGCTCTGGGATATCAAGTGTTAGCCTTGTGTTAACAATTATCTGAATTTCAGGCAGTCTAAAATTTATAGTTTTCAAATTCAAGGGTATCCCAAGATTTTTTTAGGATCTTCTTTGGCATTTCTTTCCATTTTCTCCCAACCAACTTGTATTGGATGTGAACGATGCCATTAGTGTAAATCAAGTTTACAAAATTGTTTTTCTTAATCAGAGGAATTTCTCTTCCCAATGATATACCAAGGGTAAGGTTGCCCCAGAAAGGTCAGGGTATTCTCCTCAAAATTACATTTCACTCCATATTTTTCTCAGGAACTCCATCCCAATGAGTATATCATAATTCTTATTAGCCAACACAATGGTGGAAGCTGATATCAGTGAACTCAACTGGAGTGACAGCGCACTATAGGCTCCACAGGATAATGTCATATCCGTTCCAGTCATTTCATATTCCTCTCAAGGTTCTAGATCCGGTAAATCTTCATTCATTTCACCAATTTGGCCAAAACAATGTTAATGGGTGCTTCACTGTTGATAGTTGCCCTCACTTTCACTCAGATAACTATTATATCCATATAGCTAAACTCATAATATTGTAATAGGGTATTTACTGAGTGAATGGCGGCGTTATATGCTGAATTGAGAGAATGAATTAGTTGCATGGATAGATCATGGAAAGATTCCTTAATTGCAATAAATGTAATAGACACGTTCACCTCATCTAATCTCATATTAAGTAATTCCTCCTGATCCTTGGCGGATCTAGTCTTGTCTGCTAGCTGATGAGTGTATGTTTGCGCCACTTCCTTTACAATTTTGGGATTGGTCTCCTTCATTTTGGCTCAGGTGATGGCGTTCCTGTCCATAAAAACAGCCTAATAGTGGGACGGTTATTTCATCATATACAAAAAGATTAGAAATGTCTATATTGTCATCCATAATATTAGGAGGGACATATTTAACTGCGATGCCAGGTTTTTCCTTCTCTAGACCGCTGGACCTTTTCCTGTTTCCTGACTAATTCCTTCTCCTTCACCTGTACTAAGGTGATCTTCTCTTTGGGATTCTTGTTACAACAATGGGCAGCTAGATTTCCAAGTTTACCACACTGGTGGCAGAGGATCTGTTTCTTGTCAGCTCAATTTTGTACTTTAGGCTTGTTCCCCAACATGACTCAATTGGTTGCTCCCTATTCATCTTATCAAATTTAACAGTATCTCGGGCTCAACTCTTGTTCACTTTGAATGCTTGGTTTAGGCTTCAAAAGTGGCTACCAACATCATCAAATGATTCACCATTTGGGATTGGACATTTTTGTCACTAACTATATAAAATCATTTTTTAGTAAAAATTACAATAGGGCTGTAGTGCTGCTTTCATTACGATTTGGGCATCAAAATCTGTTAGAACTTTTGCACTTGCCAGGATCTGTGATTCATGGTAGAATCGGTCTGTGAAAGCTACTAGTGTCTCATCTTTTTGTAAATTAAATCCCTTAAATTCCTGCTTGCAGTTAGACATCTTTGTAGGGCTTCTGAATTCTAGCATAATGGCTTCCTTGGCCTCATGATAAGACCAATTGCCCCATTTAGATGGGGTAACACCATATTCTGACAATTGATGTTCAGGCAGTCATGAAAGTCACTGCCCTTGTCAGTCACTGAATACAAACATCTTCATCTCAAATAATTAGTAAAATTCAGGGACATTAACTCAATGGAACGTGGGTAATTTCGTTTGATTTAAAAACATCCGTGGCTCCACTGGCAGGGAAATCCTGCCTGATATCTCGATTGACCATGGGAGTAACTTTGGGGGTCATTTCAAAAATTGCTCCAAAGGACCCAGGCATATTTCTTGGTGGGTGATTCTTCCCAACTTGAGTTCAGGCATTTTTTGTCAGCTTCTTTCACCTTCATTTTTGCACAATCACATTTATAGTTCTCCAGTTGTATAAATGCAACAATTGTCATCTATCTCTTCTTTTTTTAGTACTAGATGGTCCCAACCTGAGGGGGGATTCATTGATGTGTCATCTATCTCTGCAATAATCAAATATATGAACTCTCTCTGCTTCTCACTCAGCCTTATGAAACAATACTTATTTGATTAGTTCACCCTCCTTGCATTTCAAGGAGTTGACATTTTCACTGATGTCGTTGTTAATTTTCCCAAATGTTCAACATCTTCCTTAGCCTTCATCATCCGTTCTTCCACTTCACTGAAATTGTCCTGTGACGCCAAGTTAAGCGCGTTCTTGTTGACAGTTTCTAGTTCTGTCCAAAGCTTTTGTAATTAATTTTTATAAAACATGGTTGATAAAATCTTCTTGTTAAAATTAGCTAAACTTTAAACTACCCTTTGTAGTGAGCACCAATTGTTAAAACTTGGAACTGGTTTTGACTCAATGAGCACCAATTATTAAATGCTCAGGTACTACTAACTATTTTAAGATAATAACTCATTTTATTTCCCTTGTTCATCTTCACAGATTCTTTTTTTCGTTGTTTATCTTGTTAACAATAGATAATTTAGGGCAGTATTAGTATGAAGACTAAAACTCTAGTTGCGCTTCAGATATTCAAGATAATTATTAGGGCCAACGCCAAGTTGTTGCTTGACTTAATTTTGAATGGTACACTAAAAATCTGTAGTAACTTCTTCTATATTTTGATTGGTAGAACTTAACCTAGGATAAGGTTCAGAGGTTCTTTTTCCTTCTTATCACACAGAATCTGTGGAGATGTCAATAAAAATAACATTGGATCTTCTTGTCCTACCAACTCTACTCTCAAGAGCAAACAATCTAAATTATAAATTTTTTAATCTGTATGTGTCTTTCTCTTTAATTATCTCTGTTTTATTAAAAAAATCAAGAGAAATTAAGGAATTTGGCGCTCAACTCTTCATTTGGCGCCCCAATTGGGAATGGCGGCTATCATAATACTGATATGACTGGATGATAAGCCCTAAGTAGTAATGGCGAAATGATTGAGAATTACACAAACCAAGTAGTGTAAAATATAGATGATACTACCTTGACTTAAGGCAACAGGGCAACTGAGCTTTGAACAAAAAATTAGTGGATTGTCTTAAAATTCAAGTAATGAGGTGATGTTTATGTGTGACGAATACTTAATTAATAACCTTTAACTAAGGCAATCAGGAATTAAATGGATAATAGACTCTGCTGAAACTAATGGGAATATGGTGGAAATGAATAATCTAAGCCAAAGGATTGGTATTGAACAAAGTTGCTAATATATAAGTGAGATGAGAAGAAGCAAATGGGAGGATTGTTAATAGGAAAGTGAGTGCAGAACACCGAGGACCCACTGGAAATATTTAATTAACTATATGAAGTGTTTCTGGATTAATCTGTCATGAAAACGGCAGAAGAAGTTTAGACCAGCCTGCCAGTCAGGATGCATAAGCACCCAAAAAGCAAGCCAGAATGCCAGAGGTATTGCTGCACGTATGACGTTGTATTGAGCTGGGAATTGGGAAATGATGAACTGTTGGTGTAGGGCAATAGTGAATAGCAACCCAAGAATGAACCAAATAGAGACAGCCCCAGACACTGGTGGTCTTGCTGCAGGGGGTGTTACCACAGGCGTATTTTATACAAGGTCACTGGTGGGTGGGTTCAATTCAACTGAGGAGACAAGGGGGCGGATCCTTGCTTGGAGATGGTGGATGTAAGGCCACAAGATCCCAGTATATTGTTGGCGGATGTTTGTAATAATGGGGTTGAATTGCCAGAAGTATCTAGCTCACTAGATCTAGTTGACGCTGGTAGGGGCCATAGTGACCATCATTACTGGTAAAGCCCATCCGGTATAAGGACTGACAGGCCACCAGAGAAAAGCCATCGGGAATGCAGTCAGAAGGATATCAATAAAACCAAAATTAATAGTTTTTTAGAGGCAAATTTTATTGTAAAGGAAAGTGAAGAAAAATTGACCAGCAATTTTCTCAGTGCGATGCAACTGATTAATTAGTGGTCAATTGATGCAGGAACAAGCAGGGATCAGGACCCTCAATTTCAACCTAACCAGCGAATTATTTGGGAATGGGGGCAGATAAGCTCACTGGGAACTGACATTAAAGAATTTTGCAGCAGGATGAGTCACTGTCAGTTTGACCTTGAACGCCCAAACTGAGGCTTGGCTGCATTTCCAACAGTTGGCATGACGGCATCTGGCCCAATGAGAAGCATGAATCCCCCAGGGCCACCCCACATAGGAGCAGTCCCAATTGGTGAGAACGGGTTTGGGATGCCCAACCCGCCCATGCCCAATCTCTGGGCCATTTGTTCAGTCAAAAGCGTTGTGTCATCTGTAACGCCAAATTTGCTGGAAGGGAGCTTCAAACTGTCATTGATGGTGTCCAATGCTACTACCTTCATGTTGGGGATCATCTCTGACAATTTTGTGAGGGGGTTAATTTTGATGATCGCCATGTTGGCTGAATCAAAACCATCAGTGATTCCAGCCAATGAATCAATCTTTGACCCTTTTCAACTAAGTGGATTCTGGTCATTGAGCTTGTTTCCACTCTTTTTCAGACTGATCGACTTCATTTTGGTGATCTCAATGCAAATTTCCCTGATAAGACATACTAGTTCTGCTGAGGTGAGTGTGGGCACCAGGGGAGGGATCCAAAGAGGGAGGGCTGTTACCCAGTGCTCATTTACCATGTGGGTGAGGTCACCCTGGGTAACGAGGGTTACAGCCACCCTCTTTGGAGTCTTCTTACTCAGAAATGGGAAGAGGGCCCAATCGACACACAGGGGATGTTCCCTGGGACTTACATTACCCTTTTACTTTTTCCAAAGGAAGGGCACCACTGGGAAACTTCACAAGGGCCACATTTTTATGCGCCTTTGGGTAACTTGATTGACATTACAGTTGCAATTATCTTTGGGGGATGGGGACGTCAGGGTGGGATTTGTGAAATTCTTCAACCAGTTCCATGCAATTAGTACAATTGCAATCCTTAACCCAACTGCTCTCATAAGCTGGATACCTTTTTCCAAGCCACGAGATATTGAACGGACTGACAGGACTTGTGGGATGCTAAATATCTTCCACTTCAGTCTCTTCTGCATTTTCAATAATGATTGTTTCAGGATCTATGGGAACCATGCCCTTAAAGGGCGACAACTGGAAAATGTGGAAGATGGGGTGCTGTTTCCAGTGAGCTGGAAGTTTTAACCAGAACGCACCATTGCCCAAGTTTTCTTACCAAATGGGAGCCTGAACGCTTACTTGCAAACTTATGGGAGGGTACTTGCATTCTCAAATGATGCAAATCGAGCATAACATAGGAGCCCACCATTATGTCATGACCTGGGAGTCACTTAAGATCCATGAACTGCTTGTAGCCTTCAATGGCTTTGGCGAGATGTTTCCGCGCTAAGGATTGAGTAGACCTAATATGTTCAGCATGACCCGCGGCAGCTTGGACCTTGGGCTGCAAGCAGGGTCTGACCGAAAAGGAAGATTATAATCTAATGTCACTTTGTAAAGAGAAAACCCTGTGGAAGCGTGAGTCCCATTATTATAGGCAAATCGAGCGAGGGGAAGGTCTTTAGCCCTGGTGTCCTGTGCAGATACAGCATAGCAACGCAGGTACTGTTCTAGGACTTGGTTACCTCACTTGGTCTGTCTATTGGACTGGGGACGATATGCTTTGGAGTGACAGGGGAAGATTTTAAAAAAAAGACAAGAGTTAACCTCAGAACTGTGCTGTAAACTGTGAGCCAAAGTCACTGATGATCTCATGTGGGAGGCCAAACCTTGAGAACACATGGCGCACAAAAAAGATAAGCGGTTTCCTTTGATGTAATCGCGGAAGTAGAGGAAATAAAAAGGGAAAACTTAGTGAAACGATCCACCACCATCACCGCCATAAACCCGTTAGAGCAGGGGAGTTTTGACAATGAAATCCATGGACACCAATGTCCATGGACCCTCCGCCTGTTGTAAGGGGTTTACTAGCCCATTTTTACCAGAGCGATCCAACTTAGCCTGAGCACAAGTAATGCAAACGGCGATCCAGGCCAAAACTTCCTTATTTAAACCCGCCCAATTGTAGGTCCACTTGATCAAGTTGATGCATTTTCTTATTGCTCGGATGGTTGACTGTGGGGGATTGTGATGCATGTGAAATACCTCAGCTCTGAAGGGAGGGGGAACCAAAATTCATGACCAGAAATAAATGAGGCCCTCCACCAAGGAGTAAAGAGAGTGTTTATAATTTTGGAGAGACAATTTTCTTGAATAACTCCACACCTTCAGGGCAGGTCATTTGGCTGACTAAGACCTGAGCAACTAGCAGGGCGTCGGGAGCAAGGGCGATGGAAGGGATGACAGGGGGAACAATCAGCAAAATTTGAGCAGCAGGAATCACAGTAATGAGGTCCACTACATCTGGGTCCAAGGGACAGTGGGTGGGGCTGCGGCTGAGAAAATCTGGAAGTACGTTAAGAGCACCTTTTATGAATTCATATTTGAAATTGAAACTGCACAAGTCCTGATAGGTATGGGCTTGCTGATGCGCCAATTTTGGGGTTTATGAAAATACAATAGAGCCTGGTGATCCATGCAAACAGTTAACTCATGTTGAGCACCCTGTAACAGATACTTCCAATGAGTCAATGCCCATGACACAGCTGCCAACTCCTTGTCATAGATGGCCCAAGATTGCTCCATAGAGAAAATTTTTTGGGAAAAATAAGTGACCGGATGTTCCAAGCCATTGTGCTCTTGGAGCAACACTGCCCCCACTGCCACCAAGGAGGCATCGCATGCAACGATATACAGCTTGGCAGGATCCACGTGTTTCAAAACAGGAGGGGATAAAAACACCTCCTTGACTGATATGAACGCCTGCTGGCATTTGGGCGTCCAGAGATGCTGTATATTCTTGCCTGTGAGGGGGTGGAGCGGGGCAGCTATCTGGGAAAGAGCTGCGGAAAATTTTTCAAGAAATAATGATTCCCAAGAAACTCCATAATTGTTTCTGGGTTGTCAGGGGTTGGCCATTTACGGATATTATCCAACTTATCGGGAGGAATCGCGTAGCCATCTTTAAGGATGAGGTTCCTAAGAAAGGTAACTTCTTCCTTATAAAACTCACATTTGGAAGGCTTAACGAACAAGCCTGCCTTGTGCAAAGCAGCCATGACTGCTTTTAAGTCAATAGCAAGTTGTTTAGGAGTTGGGGAGTGAACCAGAATGTCATCAATATATGCAATTGTGCAAGAAAACTGGAGTTCACCCAGTACACTGTCAATCATTCGTTGAAACATAGCGAGGGCATTCTTCAGCCCAAAGGGCATATCATGGAATTGGAAAATGCCTCGCTTCATCTAGATCTCTGTTAACCATTCTTGCCCTTCCATTACCCAAATCTGGTTGAAGGCGTTGATGAGATCCAGCTTGGAGAAATGTGAGATTTGGCAATTGCTTGGCTGATCATCTGCTCCAGAGGCATGGGGTAGGGATTGTGAACCGTAACTTTGTTTAAATGTCTGTAATACACGCAGGGATGGAGGGAACCATCGGCTTTTTTAGCATAGATGATGGGAGACATGACTGGCGATGTCTCCTTAAACAACCACCCTTTTTTTAGCATATTGTCCAACCAAGTGTTAAGTGCAACCTCCCCCCGCTGTATGGAGATACAACAGACAGTTGGTATTCACCAACTGCACTGTTGTACGAAATCCCAGGTCTAATTTAGTATGAGGAGGCAGACGATCTGCCTTTTCAGATTTGAAGATACTTTGATAGTGCATTAAACTTTTAGGGAAAATCGGATGGAAGGCCCGCAGGAGAGATGTAGGAAGTAATAGAACTGTGACCTTGAGTTTTCTTAAGAGTGTCAACTAGGGAAATTCACCCTCCAGTTGATCAAAAATGAATGACAACATGTTAGACTCCAGGTGGATCTTAACATGTTGTCGGCGCCACCATCCCACCCCTAAGATCACCAGAAACACCAAGTTTAGCATAGCAGAAAACCGATCACAGAAGCTAAACTGGTGTACCAAAAAAGGTACTGGGCAACAGACAATATAAGATGTCTGGGAGGCTGAAGAAGCCACCATCACCGATGGACCCACATCCATGTCCAGCTCTACTTGGGCTAACTTGACACTCATGAAATTACCTGCAGCTCCGGTGTCCACCAGGGCTTCAAAGGAGACATGGTGAGATCCAATACTAATCTTTGTAGGTAATAAGAAATAAGTGAAGATTTTTTATTGGAAGATTCAGGCGTTTCTGTTGCAACTGAAGAAATGGCAGGAAAATTGGGGGGAAGGTCAGGGGCTTTTTCTGGAGTAAAGTTGGGAAGAATGAGGGCTTGAGAACCAGCTTCCTCCATTTGGGCTTTTACTAATATATTTATAGGTGAACCAGGATCAGCCAACTTTGACACAGGAGTGGTTATGGTCTCAGAAGCCAAAAGTATCAGTGTTCAATGGTAGAAACTACATCCGCGTTATTGTTGGGTAATCATATCATAAAATTTTCCTCTTGATAGTGGGAAGTATGGCGAGGGGAAGCATTGATAATAGTTGCGGTGGTACATATTTGATCTAACATTCCTTTTAAGGTGGACCAAACCTCGTGGTGAGCAGAAACAGAATCCAAACCTGATCTAAAGATTGCCTAAAGCATATCATTAGAGAGGTCCAGTGTGGGAGCCTGTTCATGGAAGGTAGAGATCAAAGAAGCCAAGCTAGGGGCTTCAGCCATAGTAGAGAGAAATCTGAATAAGTGATCTGATCATGACACCAGAGGTTTCAAGGCAGCCAATATGATGGCAATCCGCGAAGTGGGATCTCCCACTTATGAGGAAGAGCGCAGAAGACCTTGAACCCACTAATGGGCGTCCCCTTCCACAGCATCCAATAAAGCAACCCCTGTTGGGCATGAGATAATGCAGCGGCGTTGTTAAGGGCAATCGCTGAATGCATTTGCACCTTAGTGAGGGCGTCCAGAACCTGATTTATAATGTCTCATAAAGGAACACGTGAACTTTCTTCTGGGCTATTAGGAGGGTCAGAGGTAGTAATCCACGAGGCTCTGCCAGCCTGAAGAAATTTCTCCAAGGTAGAGCAGATACTACCCACGAAATCGGCAAGTAACCAAATGAACAACAAAAAGCAGACTACTGATTTCACGTTCATTTGGTAGAGGGTAACCAAAGTAACGCCCACCTCAAAGAGCAGGGTGGAAGTGGCTGGAAACAATGGTTGGTCACTTATGTCATGAAAACTGCAGAAGAAGTTTAGACCAGCCTGCCAGTCAGGATGTGTAAGCACCCAAAAATCAAGCCAGAATACCAGAGGCATTGCCACATATACGATTTTATATGGAGCCAGGCGTTGGAAAACAATAAATTGTTGGTGCAAGACAATATTGAAAAGCAACCTGAGGACGAACCAAAAGAGGCTGCCCCATAACCTGGAGGTCTTTCTGCAGGGGGTGTTACCACAATTATATTTTCTACAAGGTCACTGGCGGGTGGGTTCAATTCAACTGAGGAGACAAGGGGGCGGATCCTTGCTTGGAGATGGTGGATGTAAGGCCACAAGATCCCAGTATATTGTTGGCGGATGTTTGTAATGATGGGGTTGAATTGCCAGAAGTATCTAGCTCACTAGATCCAGTTGACGCTGTAGGGCCATAGTGACCATCCTTACTGGTAAAGTCCATCCGGTATAAGGACTGACAGGCTAGAGAAAAGCCATCGGGAATGCAGCCAGAAGGATATCAATAAAACCAAAATTGATAGTTTTTTAGTGGCAAATTTTATTGTAAAGGAAAGTGAAGAAAATTGACCAACAATTTTCTCAGTGCAATGCAACTGATTAAATAGTGGTCGATTGATGTGGGAACAAGCAGGGATCAAGACCCTCAATTTCAACCTAACTGGCGAATTATTCAGGAATTGGGGCAGATAAGCTCACTGTTAATTGACATCAAAGAATTCAGCGGCAGGCCAAGTTGCTGTCAGTTCAGCCTAAATGCACAAATCAAGGCTCAACTGTATCTCTGATGGTTGGCGTGACAGCATTTAGCCCAACGAGCAGCGGGAATCCCCTCGGGCCACCACACGTAGGGGCGGTCCCAATTGGTTGGGAACAGGTTTAGGATGCCCAACCCACCCGTGCCCAGTCGCTGGGCCATTCATTTGGTCAAAAGCGTTGCATCAGATGCAATGCCCAATTTTCTGGAAGGGAGCTTCAAACTGTCATTGATAATGTCCAATGCTAGTACCTGCATGTTGGGGATCATCTCCAAAGATTTTGAGATGGGGTTAATTTTGAAATTGTGGTGTTGGCAAAATTGAAACTGTCAGCAATTCTGGCCAATATATTAATCTTCAACCCTTTTAACTATGTGGATTATGATCATCAAGCTTGTTTCCACTCATTTTCAGACTGATCGCCTTCATTTCAGCAATCTTGGTGCAAATTTTCTGATCAGATGTACTAGTTCTACTGAGGTGAGTGTGGGCACCAGGGGAGGGATCCAAAGAGGGAGGGCTTTTACCCAGCGCTTATCTACCACTTGGGCGAGGTCTCCCTGGGTAACGAGGGGTACAGCCATCCTCTTCAGAGTCTTCTTACTCAGAAAAGGAAGAGGGCCTGATCTACACACAGGGGACGTTCCCCAGGACTTACATAATCTCTCTATATCTATTAAGTTTATTATGTTCTTTCAAGGACTACAATCTTCATATTGTCAGTCCTATTTCTCAGTGGGATTGACCTTGTGCAATTTCTCTATGGCGTATCTCCTATATATTGTAACGGATCAGGAGACACCTGATCCATACATTGACTCAGATTGGGTGGAATTTGATCCAAATGTGGCCCTGGTTCAATGGGCATTAATTTGGTAAGTTTGGAGCCAGGCGAAATCGCCATCCCAAAGCCATATCACCACCACGGAATGACAACGGGCTTATGTGGGGCGTGGATGGTGATCCAGGTGGATGGCAAATCTTTGTTAATGATGTGGTGGTCAATACTCAGAAGAGTCTAACTAAGTGAAAGCTTATTCGATATTTGCAGTGGATTATTTAAGGGAAGACGCTGCAGCCCTGTAGGGCAGCTTTGTCTTCTACAAGGAAATCAAAAATAAAGAATTTTGCTGAGCTCGAACTTTATTAAATTTATTTTAGTAAAAAGGTCATATTGGATTGAAGTCATGAGCTCTGCCAGTGAGCTCAGTGTGGCGTTGGCATCGTTCCTGGCCCTTTCCTGGTCCAAGACCCTGCTGCTAATGTGCAGTGTTGTGGTAACAGTGGTCCATGAATATGTGGCAATGACGAGACTTGGCAGTCAGGTTCAGGGATGGGCCTCTGCAGGCTTGTACCTAGTATGGTCAGTAACTTGGCTCTTACTTCCCAATTTGTCCATTGCGTATTGGCGCAAACCCTCCCATTACATTAGACACAACTCTAATACTTTCTTGTCAGTTTTGTGGGGCCCCAAGAAGAGGAGGTGGTCCCAGGTGGGGAGGAATGGTACCGCCATGTGTTGATGGTGAGCTTATCACTTACATTTGTGATAAGAGAAGTGATCTGAGTGTGTGGTTTGAGCCCGCAAGGATGGAGGAACTCCAAGGGGGACCTGTATCCCCAAAAGGACGGGTAGCGTTGCCTATGGAGGCCTTAGAGAAGATTCACCAAGTGGTGTCACAGATTCGTTTTCAGGCGTGGTTGGCTCAAGCAATGGGTGGGGAGACTCCTTTCTCATTCCAGATTGCACAAATCGTGGAAGCACTACCTCCTGAACTTTCCAGGTGGGTGCAAGAGTTGGTTGAAGAGCAAGGACGCCTTCCCAGATCCATGGATGATTGTGTGGACTGGATTGACTGGGTGGCTTGTCTGGATGAGGCGTGGTCAGCTCTGTTGACAGTAGGACAGGGCTGAGGTTTGGTGGAAGAATATGGGCGGATTTTCCAGCCATTGGCAAAAGCAGCGAGAGTCTCAGATACGCAATCATTGCAAATGTATAGACAAGGGCTGCAGGCGGATATGTTGGCTTCCATGGCGGCTGCTAAAGTTCAGGGTTCGTTGGTGGAGGAGATTGCTTTAACGATGCAGGTGGAAAAGCAATTGGCGTTGGCACAGAACTAGAGAGAGTTCTGATGTCCCTGGGAAGGGTCCAGTCTCCTGTCATTGCTAGCAGAGGACGAGGAGGCTGGCGGGGTTCTCCACGGAATTTTGGGAATATCCATGGTGGATCCCATCAGGGTAGCAGTGAGGAGCCAGGAAGAACAGGTCTGGGACCCAGGCAAAGCTATAGTCCCCAACCTACTTTGCCTGCAAATTTGCAATCTGAGACTGCTTCTAACATTAAACCTTCTTCTTCACTTTATCCCAGGCTTTTTATTCTGGTCGAGCTATACTCACATGGCTGGACCAAGAAGGTGCTGACCCTGGTGGATACAGGGACTGAGAAAATTATTTGGAGTTTGCTTTACAGAATGTTTGCAGTTGGAAGTGAGAAGGGGTCCTGAGGTGGTGTTTGCCAATGTATCAAGAAGAGCCCCATCATGGGTTCTGGAGCCCTTAAATTGTCATTAACAGAACCCTTTTGGTTGAAAGAGGGCTTTTTTGCGATTCAGAATCTAGCCCACCCCATGGTGCTGGGGATGCAATGGTGGCATCACTTCCAGTCACGGATCAATGTGTTACATAAAACAATTACTTTATACCCCAGATTGGACCTCAGATGACTTGGAAGATTGAGGTTGGGGGCGACATCCAAAGTGGATGCAGGAGCTTAGAGGGAATGCAGGAGGTAGAGCTCCCACCCGAATACAGTGACTTCATTGATGTATTTGGTCCCATCAGAAGTTTATCTTTTTCCCCTACAAGTTTATTTGCATTCTCATTTCAGTTCAAGGAGGGATTGGACCTTCCCAAGGGGTGTCCGGTCTATCCTCTAAATGAATGGGCCAGAGAAGCATTGGAGAGCATCATGTGGAGTCCATGTTAGACAAGGGGTTGATTGAGCCCTCCATGTCTCCAGTGGTGTCTCCTGAGTTGTTAGTACTGAAGGCAAGTGGCAACTTACGCCCATGTGTGGATTTCTGACATCTAAACGTGGTCACAGAGCCAGATCCATATCTGATGCCCCTTTTGGAGGATATTATTCCGATGGTTACTGGATGCACGATGTTTATGAAGCTCAACCTAGTGGATGCGTTTGATCAGATTCTGGTGAGGCTGGAGCATCAGCAATAAATGGCGTTTAAGTGCCACCTAGGGATGTACCAATACCGAGTGATGCCATTTGGGCTGAGGAATGCTCCAGCAGTGTTCCAATGGATGATTGACTATGTTCTTGGGGGGATGATCGTATGATGCTGTGCCTCTTATATGGACAATATTTTAGTGTTCTCACGGTCTCAGGAATAGCATGTTTGAGATGTTTGGGAAGTTTTGGGGGCGATTGGCCAAATGGGTTTGAAGTTGAAGCCCTCCAAGTGCGAGTTCAACTGAAGTTTGGTGTCATTTCTCAGTAACGTGGTATTCCAGAATGGATTGGGGGTGTGTCCAGATAAGCTTCAAGCAGTACGGGCATGGAAGGCTCCAACGGATCAGATGGGGGTGCGAAGTTTCCTGTTTACCTTGAACTTCCTTCGTCAGTTTTTGAAGAATCTTTCCTCAGATGGCCTTACCGCTCACACATTTGACCCAGGACGTTCCATTCATATGGTAAAAGGAGGAAGAGCGGGCTTTTGAATCACTAAAGGGTAAGTAACTTACCACACTGGTGCTGGCCCATCCAGACCTGGGGAAACCTTTTGTGGTCAAGACAGATGCCTCAAATTATGTTGTGGGGGCGGTATTGCTTCAGGAGGGGGAGGATGGATTGGAGCATCCCATGTGTTACTACAGCCATAAGCTGCTCCTTATGGAAACAAACTACCCAATATATGATAAGGAACTGCTGGCGGTGATGGCAGCCTTGCATGAATGGCAACATCACCTGCTCTATGCCTGGCATCCTTTTGTGATCCAAACGGATCACAAAGCCTTAGAATACTATTGCCAACCCAAAAGATGAACCAGCGACAAGCCAGATGGCATGTGGAGTTGGTCCGCTATGATTTCCAGGTGGAGTACTGTCCTGAAGCTTCAAATGTCCTGGAGGATTGGTTGAGCTGAGATGAGGCTTTTGTATATGAGAAGGGGGAATTGGAGGAGTTCAACACTGCAACGATGCTTCATCCAGATCAGTTCGCGATGGTTGAAGATGGGGGAGTGAGTTGGGAGAGGAAGTTCGCTGGAAGCAGAAGAGCGCAGAGTTTTCACAAAGGCTGAAATCTGAGATGACGGAGGGTCAGCCGCACTGGTACCACGCGGATTTCATGAAGAGGGTTGGGGTGTTATACCACAAGTCGTGTGTATGGGTATCTAACCCATCATTACAATGGAAGGTAATCTGGGCTTCCCATGACCAACTGCTAGCGGGTCACCCGGGAGTGGGGAAGACAATGGAGTTGGTACAGCAGGAGTATTTTTGGCTGGGCTTTTTAAGGATGTCCAGAAGTACGTGTGGGAGTGTTTGGTATGTGTGAAGTCAAAACCATTGAGAAAACCGCCATCAGGTAAGTTTGATCCGTTGCCAATACTGCAGACCCCATGGAGTTCAGTCAGTGTTGATTTCATAGTGGTACTTCCAAAGGTGCAGGGGAAGGACGCGATTATGGTGGTTGTAGATAGACTCAACAAATTTGCTGAATTCTTCCCATGCACTGGGAGTTTTTTGGCAAAAGATGCGGCGAGGGTTTTCATTGATGAGGTGTTTTCCCGTCATGGCTTACCTAAGGAAATCATTTTGGATCGTGGCCCACAATTTGTTTAAAAATTTTGGTCAAGTCTACTGGGAAGTTTGGAAATCAGACCAGGTCAGTCCTCAGCGTACCATCCACAATCTGATGGTCAAACAGAGAGAGTGAATCAGATACTTGAACAGTATCTGCAGTTTTACATGTCCAATTGACAGGATGACTGGGTATCATGGGTCCAGATGGCCCAGTTTGCTTACATTAACCACTCTCAATCCTCATTGGGAATGTCGCCATTTTTTGCAAACCATAGGACTCAACCCTAAGTTGAATGGAGGATCTACGGGTGGCATATGTCAGGGGGCGGATAAAATGATTTGTACCATGTCAGAAATCAGGAAGATGCTATGAGGAAACTTGGAGCACGTGGTATCTTGACAGAAGCGGCAGGCTGATCAGCGAAGGGTGCTAGATCCATCATTTGAACCTGGGGACTGGGTTCTGGTATCAGACAAGAACTATGCCATCCCTGTTAAGAGTTGTAAGTTGAATTAAAATTTCTGGGCCCATACTGGATCATCCAAACTATTAATTGGGTCGCCTTCAAGTTGAGTTTACCAGTGGGTTCCAGAGCCCATCCAGTGATTCACGCTTCCCAGCTACAGGCTTTTGGGGGTGAGGGGCCCAAGCACCCCAGTCTGCTGAATCCTAGAGAAGGGGAGATTCCAGAATATGAGGTGGAGCGGATACTGGATGCCAAGTGGGTGAGAGGCCAACAGCAGCTGTTGGTGAAGTGGAAGGGCTATCCGGTAGATGAGTCAATGTGGCAGATGATGGAGGACTATGTGAGGTGCCCAGAGAAGGTTTGGTAGTTCTGGTCTTCACAGGGGGGTGATGTAATGGATCAGGAGGCACCTGATCCGTATATTGGCTCAGATTGGGTGGAATTCGATCCAAATGTGGCCCTGGTTCAATGGGCATCAAATTTGGTAAGTTCAGAGCTGGGCGAAATCACCATCCCAAAGCCGAATCACCTCCATGGAATGACAGTGGGCTTATGCAGGGCGTGGATGGTGATCTGGTGGGATGGCAAATCTTTGCTAATGATGTGGTGGTCAGGGTCTTGGAAGAGTCTAACTAAGTGAAAGCTTATTTGATATTTGCAGCGGATTATTTAAGGGAAGACGCTGCAGCCCTGTAGGGCAGTTGTGTCTTCTACAGGGAAATCAAAAATAAAGAATTTTGCTGAGCTCAAACTTTATTAAATTTATTTTAGTAAAAAGTTCATATTGGATTGGAGTCATGAGCTCCGCCAGTGAGCTCAGTGTGGCATTGGCATTATTCCCGGCCCTTTCCTGGTCCCAGACCCTGCTGCTAATGTGAAGTGTCGTGGGAACAGTGATTCATGAATATGTGTCAATGATGAGACATGGCAGTCAGGTTCAGGGATGGGCCTCTGCAGATTTGTACCTAGTATGGTCAGTAACTTGGCTCTTACTGCCCAATTCGTTCATTGTGTATTGGTGCAAACCCGCCCGTTACATATACTGCCAAAAATTATAAAAGTAGTGCTCACTACAGGGGGCCCATTGATCAATACTAAAAGTAAAAAATAAAACCTTAAGGCGTTGTTTATGTCACATCATGTTTACACTGATGGGGAATCCTCTCAATACATTGTGCCATCCAAATATGCAGAAATCAAACTTCCATTGGACTCTGTGCTCAAAAGGAATTATGAGCTTCTTCAGGAAATTTGTATTAGTAATCTGCCTTCATTTGATCGCAATGGAAATATCCATGGGTTCTTTAAGTGATTAGAGTTTGCAGTGGAAGGAGCCTCAGATTTGCATTAAGCAAAACTATAAATATTAAATCTTGAATGTTGGAAGTGCCAACCAAGTCACCTGTTATCCTTTAAACAATTCCATTACATACTAAGAAATTAAGGATACTGTGTTGCAGTTTTTTGGAGAAACTGTAAAGATTTTGCAGCAGAAGGCTGAGTTCTTGACTATTGGATTTCAGTATAATGAGACCCTCACTGTATTTGCTGATTAATTTATGGTGGAAGCCCACATGTTAATTGGGGCAGGAACTCTATTTAAATCTGATGTGTGCATTGTGATCACATCTGCTGTGAAGCCATACTGCAAGCTTTACAACGTCATGACTCCATTTTTGGAGGATGACGTACCCTTTCTTAAGATTGTCAAAAGTTGCGCCATTTATCTGCTACCTTTACTCCACCCAATACAGAGCAGAAACCTACAGCAGCTGTTGCTGGACCTTCTTATTAAGAGGAATTATCCCGCTCTGTTCAGAGTCCACCAAGTAACCCCAGTTTTATAACTATGCACCTCACCCTCAGCTGAATTACAATCAACGGTTCAACTATTGGACTGGGCCTGTTTACGCTGACCACCCACAGTCCAACTTTTGGCTTGGACCATCTTATAATAATCAAGGACGTAGGTCCAATGAGGTAATTTGTTTTAAATGCGGTCACCCTAGGCACCTGGCATGGAGTTGCCACAATTGTTGGGTCCGTTACATACAGAAGGAATGGTACTATCAGGGAAAAGTCAGAGCATAGTAAAGATGCGACTCTTTACCTCCATATCTCAACCCCACACATCCCACCTGCACCTATAAACCTATATTCAGATGAAGTCCCTCAGTATGATGACGCATTCCTATATCAGAAGCCAGTTGGATGGGTGAATATATTGACATGAGTGCAAGCCAAGGACATGGTGACTGAAGTACCTTGGGAACTAAAAAGCCTTACGCCTATCAAATGTTTGACCAAATTTCTAAAGATGAGCCAGATCCATCCTCCAATGCGTCTTCCCTGAAGGGATTAAACGTCACCCTCCCTGTGGACGCTATTGTTAAAGAATACCCTAAAGTTTTTGATGGTATTATGAGCTTCCTTGGGAAAAGAGATCATTTAAGTGTCCACATACTAAACAGTTAAAATTTAAATTTACTCTGAGTGTACATAAAGTGATAAGGTTGTAGCAAAAACCAGAGTCTGTTCTATAATAGATACAGGCTCTTCAATTAACATAGTTTCCACTAAGTTGTTGGCGAAGTTGACATTATTCTGATGTTGAACATCGGATGGTGTATGGGACCACTGGAGCAGAAAACATGGTCTCTAGGGGAGCGTAAAGTGCGCTACTCTTGCAGTTTGGGTCAATTGTCATTGTAGCCCAAGCGATAGTGTTGCCAGATGATAGTTACTACTTGTTAATTGGAACCGCTTTTATGAGACACTTTGGTGCTGTTGTTGACATGATGAAGGAGACGAATGAAGGTTTGGGGCAGCGGATCCCAATTAACTTACCGCCAAAGGAGTTCTGAAGAATCCAGTGCATATGGGCCGCGTTAACCTTGCCTATAGTGATGGAGTAATTCCAGTTTGCTACCATTGACTCAAGAAGAAGATCTGGGCCCTTTCTCAGCAGATATATTAATATCAAGGGCTGCCTCTTAGAGCCGCTGGGATGTATCCATCCCCTCCAGACACCAAGTAATAATAAACACCGAGCTAGAGGTGGAAGTACCAGCTGGGCTTTAAGGGAGGTCATTGGGCCCTATCAGCAATCACAACTTTAGCCTCATGTGCTCCTGGCATTATACTCCTGGGACATGGAGAGATCAAAGTTTTATTAGTGAACTTACAAAATGAACCACTACAGATCTGCTGACATCAAATAGTGGCGTATTTAAGCTTGACCCCTGTTGAGAAGGTCCTTCAGGTTCACAAGCTTGGGTCGCTGGATGAATTTGGTCTACTCTTTAACCCACAGGATGGCGTAGTGACTGTTGTACCATGCGATGAATTAATGAGGTATTGGAAGCACAGAAGGATCAATCAATAGCTATATTACAAAATATAATGAGACTATGTTGTTGATGACCATGATTTAGGATATTCCTGGGGTGGTCCATCGGGTGGAACTGGATACCACCCTCCCATCAGGTCATGGCTGATCCACCAATTGAGGGCAGCTAAGAAAGTAGTGACAGAGGATACCATAAAAACCACTGGAGAAAGGGATGCTGAAACCTTCAAAGAGTCCGCGGGCTTCAACCTTCCTAATTATAAAAAAGAAGGGTGGTACCAACTAGGTGGTAATAGACTACCAGAAGCTCAACAGTATTACCAAGAAGAACTCATATCCTTTGCCGCAGAATGACGATGCTCTGGATCAGTTAGGCGGAGCTCGTTAATTCTTGGCAATGGATTTGATATTGGGCTATGGGCAAATTGAGTTGCCAATGGAGGAACAGGATAAATGCGCCATTATCATGTCAAAAGGGCTTTTCCAACTGAATCGTATGCCACAAGGTCTGTGTAACGCCCCAACCACGTTCTAACGGGCCATGGATACCATCCTTGGCGACTTTAAGCTTTCATGTGTTCTTGTTTACCTCAACAATATTCGTATTTTTTACATACGTTTTCTGAGCACCTTACCCATCTGGAGGAGGTATTCCGCCGGCTTGCCAAGGCCAATATCAAGACTTTGACCCAAAAATGTCACTTCTTCAAGAACCAATAGGTGTACCTTGAGCTTATTGTAGACTTAAAGGGGATGAAACTTCAACTGGCCAAGGTGGAAGCTATTTGAAGAACTGACTCAGACGACCAGTAAGCGGGACATACAAGTATTCTTGGGGAAGGTTAGCTACACTGACGCTTTATCCCCAACTTCAGTTGTATTGAGGGACTGCTATTTGAGTTGTTAAAAAGATGCTGCGTTCAAATGGACGGAACGCCGTCAACACTCATTTGATACACTTTGGATGGCGTTAATTCATGCGCTGGTGCTAAGCTACCTGAACTTTGATAAGGAATTAATTGTACAGATAGATACGTCCCTTTCCGCCATTGGGGAAATTCTATCTCAAAAAGACAATGAGAGGGCGGAGCATCCAGTTGCATACTGAAGCTATAGCTTAAACTTCCATGAACGCAGTTACACTGTGACCAAGCAAGAGTGCTCAGTGGTGTTCTATGCATACAAGCAATTATGGGTATATTTGCATGTGGTAAGGTTTAAAGTTATAACGGACCACAATTTGTTATGCTGGTTGCAGAATCTCAGGGAGACTGAAGAGCTTCTAGACTAATGGGCTCTTATACTGCAGGCTTGCAATTTTGGAATCCTTCACTGACACAGAGAAAAACACCAATATTCTGATTACTTATTGAGATTGATAACTGTTGCCGTTATGGAAGATCTCAGTGACATAATGTATGATAAAATGCTTAGTGGAAATATGACGATGAACCGCCTCAAGTCATCAAGGTATTAGATGGAATAAAGTCCAATACATTCCAGAATAACGACGAATTGTACAAGTGGTAGGGGACACTACCGTGAACATTCCAAGGCCTTCCACCTGACCAAATATTATTATGAGCACACACCAAGCAGCTGGACATGAGAAATACGTAAGGCTCTGGAATTGTTGCGACTTTGGTACTAGTAGGAGAGTATGAACTTCAATGTGCTTGAAACCATTCCTGCTGTCATCAGTGCCAAGTGGAAAGCCCGTTCTTCCATAAGACTTCATACCTGTTAGTGAACCACATTTTTCTTGGCATATGGTTTCCCTTGATGTCGTTGGCCCTCTGCCAACTGGAGACAACCAGTATAAACACATTCTGGTGGCGATTGACCACTTGATCAGGTAGGTAAAAGCACAGGCGATCAAGGACTTGGGGCGGTCACAATGGGCAAGTTCATCATGGAATGCATCATTCATTAAAATGGCTATTCTTAGTTCATCCTTACCAATAATGGAACTAACTTTACTTCTCACATCCTTCTCAAGCTAAACAAGATGATGGCCATCCACGGGGCTTTGATGACCCCTGTATCACCCAGAATCCAATAGAATGGTTGAGAGAGTTAATGGGACCTTGGTGAACATACTCCACAAATTGGTAGCAGATCAACCCTCAGATTGGAGTTTTTCCTAACCCACCGCCATCTTTGTCTATAATATTAGCTATCATTTTGCCAATGGAATAGTCCCTTCCAGTTACTATATGGATGACATCAGCTCTTTCAGCACTTCTCTATGCCTGAATGGAAGATACTGGTGGAATGGACCCACAACACTACTTAAATCTATCTAACAAATACACTGATCAAGCTGCAAACTGAAGCATACTCGTTCATCTTAATCAAAAGGCAAAGAATCAGGATGCCAATCAGATACATTATAGCGGGCTAGCTCAGTTCAAAAATGGGGACATGGTTCTATTCCATGACCAACATTGGTTTGGCTGGAAGCACAAATTGGCCAACATCTGGATCGGTCCGTTCAAAATAATTGAGAAAACAGGTGTGGATGCTCATACTATCAAGGACCCCACAAGCGGTTAGATCTTAACTGAGTGCACACAAAGTACCTTTAGGCGTATAAGCAATAGGAGCTTTATCATCCAACAAAGGTAGTAATGTTGTGATTCTGATATGACTGGACAATAAGTCCTAAGTAGTTGCAGCGTAATGGGTGAAAATTGGCCAGACTAAGTAATGTACAATATTGATACAATTGCCTTGACATAAAATTATAGGGAGATACTGATCTTTGAACAAATAATTAATGGATTGCCTTCAAATCAGGCAATGAGGCAATGTCGATGTCAATGAATAATTGGTAGATTGTGGTTCTAACTAAGGCAATATTGACTTTAATGAATAGTAGACTCTGCCAAAACCAATAGGAATATGGCGGAAATGAATAATCTAAGCTAAAGGATTGGTATTTACCAAAGTTGCTAATATATAAGCAAGATAAGAAAATTGAAATGGGAGAATTGTTGATGATAAAGAATGAGAAGAACATTGAGGATCTAATGTAATTATTAAATCAATAAAAGAAGTGTTGCTGGAGCAATTGCTCCATATTATATTAGGCTTATAAATTTTTTCATGGACTATGATCTTCATATCATCAGTCCTATTGCTCAGTGTGCTTGACCCTGTGCAATTCCCCTTTAGCGTATCTCCTATATACTTAAAAACTATAACAGAGGCCATCACCAAAGAATCTACTTTCCAGTGTCATGCAAAACAATGATCTTTTTCAATAGATTAATTGGGTTCTCTCCCTACTTGAATTAAGACCTCTTCTGAGTTGAAACAAACAACGTGTCCCAAAATCTTCGCTCTCTCCGATTGATTTTCCTTTATTTGGTAATAATCTGCTTAGGTAATGGGTAATAACCCATAAACAGCAGGTTGCAATACTAAAAGGCTAACTCAAAGTTGCTTTATCACAGGGGGCATCACTCGCCCAGCAACTTATAAGCCCCTTAGTCAATAGGCAACTAAACCTGATCAACTCCTACAGGCTAATTAAGTTATAATAATAAAATCAACTCTCTAACTACTTTTTTATTGTCTGGGATTATCCCAACAAAACACTTATTGATCCATCAGATCATAATCCAACAGATCAATAGATATTCACTGTGATATTTCTCTGAAAAATAGTCTTCATATGTATAATTGATAACTTCCACATCCACTAGTGATTCATTTCACTAGTGGATAAGCAGATGAATCATAATTATTTAAGCTGGGTAATGTGGGTAAAAATCCCAACAGCTAACCACCAGCAGAGGCTAATAATATTACATTTTGGTGGATATTAATCACCCTATGAAATGGGTCAAAGACAAACTGATCAGAGACCTATGGGTCACATTAACTGCAAAATTTATACTTGGGAATATCAATTTTATAAACGTGGCTTTCTTTCCACTTGATATCACTTCTGAGAAAATGTAAAATTACAGCAGAACTAAACAACTCCAAAAACTAACATACAGCAAAACCCCAATGTCCTTGGCCCTACCACCCGCTGCTCCCAAATGGGCAGTGTTGAAACCCCCCTAGCATCTTCTTCTCAGTGAGAAAACACTTTCAAACTAGGTTGACCAGCCCCTCAATGCCTTGGGTCAATACGTTCCCCCAAAGGATCTCGCCCTCCACCTTACACGTTCACAAGAAGTGGCTCATAGCCCCATTGTGCTCTCCCAAAGAAAGATGCGATTTGGCCTCTGAGTTGAATATGGCAACTTGTTTCCCTACAAGGACAAAAAAACATAGAATTAGCCCAGGTGCTTATTCAGCCTTCAGGCTTTATTGACTTTCGCCCTTATAAGGGGTACTATAACCTCAGCTTCACCTGTGAAGCCAATGCTGCAATTGCAGCCAACATGCCCTTGGTGTTCCATGGAACCCCATCCCAACCACTTGCACCCAGTTGTCTGATAACATTATTCTTGTGGCTCAATTTGCAGGCCTCCCCACCCCCCCTGATACTTTATATAATGAACTGATAGCTGGGTTGTCAGTATATGGCGCTGACCCCATTCTACATTTTATGGCTCCCAATGAAGCCAACTGACTTGCGTGCCCTCACGCCTTTGCAACTGTATGCCTAATATCAACCAAAAGCGCCATATTAAATCCACTTCACACCGTTGTCCCCTCTGCCCCTGACCACCCTTTCTGAACCAAAGTAGACAAATGGCGCACAATCTGCCCCATTTTTTTTGACCTGGACCACTCAAAATGGCGCCGCCCCACTTTAGCCCAAGATAAATCCCACACGCTTGACTCCCCTCATGATGTTCCCATTGCTGACATAAAAAATTCTAATGGGCACAATCCTCCCTCCCCCTCCACTAAAAATGGTAGATGCAACTGCCACTGATTAAGCCAATAAGGAACCTACAATCCAAACCCCCAATCCCACTCCAACTATTTAGGAGCCAGCATGGACCCCAGTTATTAAAAAAACCCACACTGCCACCCAACCCAACCCATCTGTATGCAAATTAATATATCATTTAAAACCAAAATTCCTAGGATTACTTAAAGTAATTTTATAATTTGGGAAATCCCATCCCCAACTCAGTCAAGGCCCCAGGCCTCAAAATGTACCTAAATGCAGAATATGCATCTCAATTTCCAACTTAGCACTATGCTCTAACTCTGATGCTGTTGAATTCCAAAGTGACCACCAACTCACCAAAAAGGCTTTTGCCTCCCCCATATTGTTGTACCCTCCAAAAGGTCATAGCAAAATCAGTCGCAGTCTTGGCCAAGGGGAACCCACCCCTGTCCTTCCCCCATGCAACAAGTTCATAAAAAAGAATTCCTCTGATTCCACTAACTTGCCAACAAAGCAATACAAAAAGTTGTGACGGTCACAAAATTTGGCCTCAAGACCTGCATTGTCAGCAACAATATCAGCACATTCACTACCCTACCCAAAGTTCGCTTGAGGCTGAGAAAGCCCTATCTGAATATATCACCACCCTCCTTATAGCAAAATTTGAGCTGCAAGCCCCACTTTTCTGCTTTGACCCCAATTTGAGGATTCACTCACGCCCATGCTCTCAGCACTCTGCCATACACTGTCTGACACAGAGGAGAAAGATGGGCCTCCCAATTCCTACTCACCCCCACCATGGACGCATAGCGGTTTACTGCATTCAACCTGATTGGATCATTTTTAGTTTTTTCTTTTCGTTTAAATTTAGGTGATATGCTCGTCTCTTTCTGTTTTTTTTAATTTCTAGTTTATTATAAGTTTTGCTCCTTGGAGCTTGGTATTGTCCAACCTCTGGTTGGCTTGCCTCAGTTAGATGAAAATATTATATATAAACATAAGTGCTCCATTTCCTCCCTCCAGACAATGAAATAGACTTTAATTCCCAGGTGTTTAACAAGATTAATGAATTGATGGGGTTTGTGGGGTCCTATCAACGCCCTATCACCCCAAATCCAACGTTATGTTGGATCAGGTCAATGGCACCTCACTGAAATCCTATGAAAAAGGTGTCAGGCAGATCATCTAGTTCTAAATTTTCCCTCCTTCCAGGTCTTTGCATACAATACTCATTCCATTGATCTACAGGAAGATTGTCATATCAACTCCTGTATGGGCAACAACCTACACTGCCTTTGATCTTATGCTCCTGCATTTGCTGGGAGGGATTTACTCCCAGCCAATACTTAGTGAACCTCATCAAAACTTTGAACCAACTCCAAACTGAGGCTTACTATAATCATTGTCCTGGAAGATGAGATTATAAGGCACAACAACTGTAATTGTCATCATTTTCTCTGTCTCAGTGTAGGGGAATGGGTGCTCTACTATGATAAACTTGCTTACAGAAGGATTGATCTTAACATCTGGAAGAGGCTGTTGTAGATCATAGAGAAGATTCAACCAATACATACACACTCAATGACCCCATTGAGGGTCACATTATCAATATAGTACACTAAAATTTTAAAGGGGTTCCATCAGGGCGCCAAGATGCTAACCACCACCAATCAGTAACCCTACTGCCAGCTGTAGGCAATTTGTTGATCCTCTATGTTTGTTCAATCAGGGGGAATGTTGAGATTTAATTTAACCAACCTTACAGGATCAAATTAAGAAAAAATACCCTAAACGCCTACAGACCTTATTGCTGCCACAGACTGCCTTGCCCTAATGTCTGTGTATCCCTTGGCAGATCAATTCCTATCAATCTATCATCCAAATGTCTCATATTCTCGAAAATAATTCCATTTCTGTCAATCAATAATTACCTTAAAATATCCATCTGATTCTGAAGAAAACATTCCAGCTGACCATGAATGCTACCAAAAATCCAGTAAAAATCCACCAAAATTTCTCCAACTAACCAATTTCCACCACGTCCTAAAGATGTACTCACTATTGGACTGACCCCCACGGCAACTTCAACAGCCTATTAGAAGGCCAAAATATTGGAAACTTAGGAAGAATGGGTGCTGCAGAGTAGGCTGATGGATGGATTACATTCTAAGGCCTCAACGTGTATATTTGTAAGAACACTTATTGGAGAGGACAAAATTGGTGTGAAATTAGTGCAGCGACGTCATATTTCTAGTGCACAGGGTAAAAACACACAAATTAAAAAAACTGTATTAGGATAGTACCTTGGCCAAAAACTAACAAAAACCCTTAGATATGAAAATGGGGTTTTTGTTTTAACCATAACAAAGTAGCACACCAAAGTATCAGATACTGCAAGTGGCTCAAGACTTGCTAGTGGTATTCTCTCCAGATGGGCTCTCTCAGCTTCTATAGGAAAAATCTTCTTCCACCTGTCACCTCTCCCAAGATATCCTATGTTTACAAGAGTTCTCATTGGTACTTACTGTGGTTACTAAGCAGCACCCACTAATAGTAAACTAAATTGGGCCAGAAAGCATCTAACTAAGGCTTAAGGCATTTTTTTAAAAAAATATGATACACTGGATATAGTCAAATTACCGGAGGATGGCCATAATAAATATGTGACCCTATTACAATGATTTTATGCTGGCATGGGGCAACGTATAATAATATCCTCTAATAAAATAGATGGTGATATAGTAATTGAGGCCATGGCACTGGTGGTCAATAAATTTAGGGATGAGAAATGTGCTGGTGGGATTTAGTAATTTAAATAATAGTAAATCAATATGTTGATGCCCCAACGCCATGGCTCTCTGAGCTTATCTACTTCTAAAACAACTGTGATTCTTCCCTATTTGCTGAGCCTGTAGAAGAACCGCCTGGACCTCCCTCCCCCTCTGCCATGGTGGGCTAGTGGTCTCTGCTACCTTCCTGGTAAGAGGTTTTTTGTCTCTTTTTTGTTACCCGGTGGTGTGGGTTTATCATGTTGTATCAGCAATGTCCATCCCCTGGTCGGTGTACCTCAAATAAATTTAGTAAATCAATATGTTATGCCACTACTTATAAAAGCATGGGCCGCAGGGTGAACTAATTAATATACTAATCAAATCTGCTATCTACTTATTAATTAAATCATTAAGAAGAAAATTAAAATTATATTATCCAAATGGCTGATCAAACTAATTACAACATGTTGGAACACAAATTACAGGATCTACCTTCAACTGAACCCAATTTTACTTGGAGGAACTCCAGTTTATGCCCACAATGGAGCTTATATGAGCTGAAAGTATCAAATAAGACTATTGTGTAACGAAGAGTATATACTCATAAAGCCTATATCCTGATCAATTTATACATTTATTTTGGTTTATACTGTCTTTATACAAAAATTCTGATATAATGCAAAGTTTACCTGTGACAATCTTGCTCTATTGTAATACCAATTGCAGCAATACCCATTTCCAGTCTTCCAATTTGTGTGAAGGTAATCAAGCCTATTCCCAATGGGTTTGGGTTTCTCAAAAATCAATATATTAAAATTGAAATCAACCTACTATCCCTGCCTTTGGGCATGCACTGAAAGTCTCACCTAATGGCTCATTTGCTTACCATGCTATGACTAGGTCACAAAAATATTGGGTAACAAATCTGACAGTGGCAATCTGAACAGAAGTCAGAGTGAACCACCTGCACATATATGGATATAATTTTTATCATAATAAGATGGTGTGCCAATCCTTGGATCTTACTGCACTAGGGGGTTGGTTGGCCCTAATGCACACCCCCTTTATTACATGTTAGGTTTTATAAGGCAGCAGTTCCCAAAAGGGTCAGCTTTTTAAATTCTTTATATTTTTCCATTTCTTAAACAAGACCTAAAATTTCCAATATTTAAAGTAAAGTAGTTAGCATGCTCATAAGCTGGCTTGTTTTACAGTTTCTTGAATGACCATCCCAAAGTGGCACTTTTATTTTACAAATTTATATAATTATTATGGTTAGCTGTACCAATTTTATCCTGGTTGTCATTTTGGGTGCTAACTCATCCAGGATGGCACATAAGTATTTTTATCATCAGGTTCTATGACAGTATTATTATATCAAAGTTGTTATTAATTCTTCCTTTAAGAATATAAATCAATATGGCTTATAAAATTTTGCTTATAATGTCATAGCATGCGTAGGTTTTCTTTAAAACTTTGTTTTTCATATATATAAAACTACCTAGTTCTTTTAAATAAGTGTGTAATTTTTGTTCAAGGGTGACACATCTTGAAAAGTTATAAAGTTTAAGGATTTACTAATAATTCATTAAGGTTTATTATGGTAGAGTGAATATATCTTATCTATTAGCTCTATAGTAGGAGCAGTAGTTATTTGATATTTGGACAAATGTTTTGGGTTTTTGGTATAGGTAAAGTGAAGAAAATTGATTTAATAAAAATTTATATACATCTGAAAGTGTATAAAACTTAAACTTTATGAGATTAAATAGGTTCTATACCTACATCATGAAAAATCATATGGACTAAAACTATATTAGGAAAGGGTAGTTATCCTGGCAGGGTAATTCCTGCTTTCACTCTAGTGCAGGCTTTGTTCAACACATGTTTGAAACCTGTACTGGCTACAAAAACCTAGTGAGGTATATTTGTCCTAAGGTTGACCCACCTTGCTTACTTTAAAAATATTTTAGGATTATATTAAAAGTTTATATAAAAACAAATTCTGGATGAGGCACTTAGTTGGTAAAATTCTTAAAATTCTTGCGCCATCTGATACTTAGTTAATAGGTTGTCAATCTATTAGAGTTAAGACAACCCCTTACGTTTCTATTTGTTTGTATGGTATAAAGTTTTCAATAGATTGATATTTACATAGTTTCTAAATGGCTTACCTCTAATAAATGGAATTTACATAGTTTAATTGGTGCTGTTATAAGAGTAGGAAATTTTTACACCCTTCATTGTCTGATACAGGAAACAATGAAACATCCTAGGAATTGAGATACATTAGATATCTGAAGGAACTTAAATTCAAGCAAAAACCTAAATAAATACAAATATAAAGGTTTTTGGGTCAAATCTATTGTATATAATACTGATATTGAACACTGGGTAGAATTATAGGATTATATATCTTCAATTGTGGCACAAAAACACAGATAATTAAGGGTGTGTCAGATGTTAATCACAAAGATTACATTTGAAAAATAAGAGTTGGGTTACTAAAAGTATAGAATAATACTTATTTCTCAAATATGTGACAGTTTGATGGAAGCGTTTAAACTTTTTATCAAACTAAAGTGCTTTATGCAGTGTGATAATGAAATGTTATCTTGCAAGTTTTAAACCTAATATTTTAGTTTTTCTTTCTGATTTTAATCAAATTTCTGAGAAAACTTACAAAAAGAACATAAAATTACTAACCCCAAGCTTTCATAAAACAGGTTTCACCTCAATGTCCACAACTCCCCACCTGCTGCTCCAGGTTGTGGCTTCAGTAAAACCTCTCATAACATTTTCTGCCAAATCAGAAAATGCTGTCAGACAATTACAAGTCTGATGTATTGATAATAGTGGTTTGGAGGAAAATAATAAAAATATTGGCCAAAAGACCTTGGTCAATTCCTGGTGGAACCTCTTAGATCAGGGTAACACATCTATTAATTTTCAACAAAATAAATGAGTTTGGGCAGTCAAATTGCCCTAAATTGTCAGCCAAATTCAGGGAGTTCATCAGAGGCTTCTCTCCAAGCCACTTCTAATTTAGTACAGCCTACACCGCAGAGACTGGTCCCTTTTATTGGGTTGGAGGGGATATAACAAAGTGTTTATAATTTCCAGCCCACTGATTAGGTAAAATACATCAAAACCTTACCACATGGACTTATCATACCTGCCCTCCATCGGCCATCTCATCAAAGTGAAGTGAGTCTTCTGAGCTTTGATAAGTCAAATCTCAACATTCCTTAATTGGACTTTACTAAGCAATCTGAACTTTGAGCCTCAACACTTTGAATATTAAGTATCAACTTATTAAGAGGGTTCATTTCTTATTCTCCACAGAAACTACTTATATAAGAATACAGCTTTCTAGTATTTTATTGTTTAAAGTTTTTTATTGTCAGTAATAAAAAATTGACCCCCTAAAAAAGTATTAAACTTTAGGTGCAAAGCTCACCAGCAAGCATCTGAAAAGCCTAAAATTCAACAAACGCACCTTTCTTAGTTTGATTAGTCCTACTAATATAAACTGCCGTTATGTCCCTCTGAAGGGCTTAAAGCTCTACCTTGCATTCACCCACCTGATTTTCTCCCAACCTCTTGCCCACCCTTGGTCCAACATCTATTTTTCCTCCAAGTCAACTATGGTCAATTATTCCAGTTGCTGACAAGGCAATAATTGAGCTTGCCACTGCCACTCTTTGTGCCAGAGATCTTCATCAACTTCTGCCCTTTTGAGGGCTATTTTGACAATGGTTTCTCGTCTGAGGAGGATGCTATTGTGGCAGAATAAACTAAGTTAATTTAAAAACACTTTTATTACCATGACTTTTACTTGCTTTCTACCAACATCACATTGATGGTGAGATTAGCTAACCTTATATCTCATCTACCTCCCCAGGTGGTGTATGAGAATTAGATGTCAGGGCTCTCATCCTATGGCTAGAACTACATCCTCTACTTCTCTGTCCCTATTAGAGCTGAGCGCCTCATGACTCCCCAGCTACTGCTACTATTACCCCTTTTCATTCAAATATTTCCACACAAATCCCTCTGCAGTCTCATGTTCTATCAGCACTTGGCCATTTTTTGGGTGCACGTCAACAATGGACACCAAATTTGCCCCATATTTCTTTCTTTAGAACATTTCAAAAAAGCTCATCAGTGTTCCACAACAGAAACTTCTAATGCCAACTCTAGCGCTAAGACTAATCCAGCGGAATATACCTGGGGTACCTTGCTGCTAGTAACATCACTGCTGGCTCATTTTTTGGGCCTTTGGTCCAAAAATATTTCCTTCAGCCTCTCCTAACCAGCCTCAGCAAACTGTTCACCCTCCAGTCAATTGGTCAGAGACTTAAAATCACATTTTCTCTTACTCTCCCTCTCATTCAACCACCAAATCTCAGTCATATGCAGATACACCAATCCAATTCAACCAAAACCCTGGGGCCTTAAAGGCTGAGGTTTCAGAATCAGGGGATCCCTTTAAACCATCAAATCTTGTCAATTAACAGGGTTCAAATTAAATTTATGATGCCAAATTCCCTCAACACTTGTTTGCCCCCCGCTCAAACAAATGCTGTATTGTTTTGATCTGACCATTAGCTTGCTATTGATGCAACTGCCTTGTTTAACTGTCATCCTCTCTATAAAGATGCAGCTAAATTGGTTGCATCACTTGAAGAGGGTTACTTCCTCCTGCCGTCCCAGCTAACCTTACTGCTGTAGGTAAGTGTCAAGAGTGTCTGTAAATCTCTCATTCCTGGAGAAGTGGTGAAGTATGCCCCACCACACAACCAGGGAATAACCGCAACAATAGGGAAAATAATAAAACTTCAGAGGAGGCTGGTACCCAAAGGCCTCAAATAGAGGATATTTAGAACTTTATAAATTTCCAAATAAGCTAACTTTTTAATAACCTGGTTGGACCTCAAGGTGGTGCCCATCACCATGTGAATATCCGTGTCCATGCTATTTGGACCTTCAATATGCAGAGGTCCAGATTCCAACACTGGCGTAGCAGGATCAGATGATAACTGGGAAAGGATGTAAAGACTTATGAAGTTTAAGACTCCTTCAGGAGGTCAGCAAAAGGTCAAATTATATCTATACAAAAAATGAACATGGTTTATTATATTAAGTCAAAAGTTAAAGAAAGTTTGTCTTAAAAAACACGACTAAATTTGTGGGAATCATCACCTATTAGGCAAGGCATGCACCTAATATAATTAAAGCATAACTTTCCATCTATCATTGTACTGTAGCTCAAGTAATCTCACATTCAGGCGATTAACTGAAGTTGAATTTTAATGGAATAGCAATATTATAAATTAAACGGGTCTCAAAGACTCAGTCTCTAACAAAATGTAATGGCTTGTCATAATTCTTCATATTATCTGGTGCATTTTAATGACACAGATGTAACGCCCATCCAGCCATCATGTGCATCCCAGAACCAACTTGGGCATATCTTGCCCATACCCAGCGTTGGTCTAGGGTGTGCTTTACGTCAGGCAGGCCTGCCAATTTGGTCCTCTTGGCCTCATCATGATCAGCCTTATTTCTATAAACTGTCCCCACAAGGATTTCATTAACCATGACAATAAGTGTGCCCACCTCCAGTTCCACAAAACTACCCATGATTAGATCCTGAATGTTGTGGTATTGGCAAAGAACCCTAAAGCCAAGATCACCTGCATCAAAATTTTCTACCTTTATAAAGCTCCCAATGCCCATATCTAAGCAGAGCATGACCTTTCCAACTATTTTGGCACCTTTTTTAAGGCACTGTTTATACCTTGGTCCTCCCTTGGGAGATTTAGAACCCCATTTGCAGATTCACCACACCCTTGCTTTCAGCCTTGTCCTGCACCTTGCTCCATGATGATGAGGCTGAGGAAGCGTCCCTTGATCCCCTTTCCATCCGCCATGTTCAGATAGTGGTTTGTCGTTGCCAGCCTGGTTAGTTTTTATTTTGTTTGGACTTTGGTGCCATTTTATTCGCTTGGGCGTTTCACCCCATTTTATCTTTTTATTTTTACTTTCTTATAATAATGTCTGTCCCCTGGTCAACTTAAATCAAATAAATGAAACAAAAAATATAACTAAATCAAGATTATATACTTGGAAGGAGTGTGATTGACAAACCATTTTCAAGAATTTTCATTTACTTTGATATCTACTATTATATATACCTTAAACTATCAGAGAGTTAGAATAATACTTTTCAATACTAATAACTATTAAACTGGTTTAAATATATGCTGGGTCTAATCTTTCTCTAATTAGCAACACTCAATTACTAATACCCGTTTTGATTTGACTTCACCTAAGACAATAAACGTACCATAGGGACAGATTAATTATGTTTATAAAAATAACTGGCAGTACGCCGCTGTAGCTAAAGGGGCTCATCTAATGGCCATGCCAATCCCCTTGGTAACAAGAGTACATTCAGGAATCTTCAGAGCTTACAGGGCACTTTTTAATTAACTCCAGAGGTCCACCCCCTATGGACTTGTTCCTCCTACTTACCAAAAGTATATGTTATACCACCAGATTTCCCACTCCATGCTAATCTCACTGTTGATCCATGCCATCTTCATTTGCTGCAGGGTAATTGACCTCGTCTTTATTGAGAAGGTATGAGAGCACAGGAGAAGTTATTTTTGCTGCTATTTTCCTCAAAGGATGCTTTGATGGCGTTTGGTTTGATTTAGGTTTTATAATAAAGAGGCATTTGACGAAGCTGCAAAGGTAAAAGTTGAAGA